>CM035151.1:44879408-45029408 GCA_020205615.1 Panax quinquefolius | reverse complement strand
AAATCTCCGGTGGAAATCAAATACTATACTCCAAAGAGGGTGTCCATCCTCAAAACCGATGATCAAATGATCCTCGAGTATGGAAGCCATGTGATGGCGCTACCGTCAAGAACTCTAATCAGATACTACAGAATGAGTGAAGCCCTCGACACAAGGACCTCTCGCAAAATAGAATGGTGCCATCGTCATCCTCGTGGATAGGTATCTAAGCCTAACACACTCACAGACACAAATATGGAAGCCTCTCATAGGCCCAAAACGCCAACACAATGGCAAAACATCTCGCTATCAAAACACTCTTAACCCGTGAAGGGAAAAGACAAGAGAAATACTCACCAAAGAAAAACGGGTAAAATCTCTCAGCCAAGCCTCTCATTAAACCTTATGAGCGCAGCGCGCATGCCCCTTGAGGAAATAGGCAAAGGTGTAAGAACCCCAATCATACTCTCCTATACGGATCCACATCGCATGTATACCGACCAAAGCAAAAGATACCGTGGAAGAGTTATCTCGCCATGAAGTACCTCAATGATTATCGTGAACAATCGCCATAGTAACGTGATCCCCGATCCTAATATCATCAGCACGGGCTCACCAATAGCCCGCTTCATAACATCTACGCCAAAGGACCCGAACGGACAGCCCCCTTTGAGCGCCCACCGGAACTCCTAACAAGGACCGGACGGCAGAAGAGGTGATATTCGCCACGCAAGGCAATCGCTCCCCTCCAAACTCCATACCGTGATAAATCGCCAATCCATAGGCGCCATCATCACCTCGCAATCCAAAGCAGGTGGAGGATCGAAGTCTCGATGAAACCATCGCCAGACAATGCCCCGAGGTAACCCTGTGGACACGACGGAAGGATGGAGAAAATGCCCCAAATCCCCACTTACGCACTCACCGCTTCTATAATCGTGGATGAAGCGCCGTACATGGAGTGGATGCTAAACCGCCCTCGAGGTCGTAAAACTCGAACTCGCATGAAATGCGTGATCAACATCGTAACCCTTTAATCCTCATCAATAGGAAAGAAGGAAGATAAAGTCTAACGCCATACCTCGTTAGCATGCAAATACAATCGATGGGTGTCTACCCAAATCACCCAAGCAACTCGGGTTCACCACCGGATGCTGGAAGCTCCTCGCGAGGGACATGTGCAAAGCAGAGCGGGATAATCGTAATATCCACCTCCTCGCCCTCAATGTCCGAACATCTACGGATAGACGATCACGCCTCCACCAACCGACGAGGTCTATCTAATGTAATCGGGGACGAGGCACTTTAAGCCCTCCGTCAGACGCCGTAAGTGGCCCCTATAAGAACCGCTGGTCGATCCGGATCCATAATATCTCGACAACAAGTCTCCAAATCACCTCGTAAAGGGTGTGGTATTTCATTACGGAGCTTTTTAAAATGCATTATACGACTATATGCACGCATGCATTTACTTTAACATATAATAGAGTTAGAATGCATGACTACCCAATGCCTACATTTGAAAAATTTTTCCATAGTCCCCTTTAAAAATAGGACTATCCACATGCACATACATGCATGTCTAGGTGGCCATTCAAGAAGACACCGCCCCAAAGTCATATACATAATATATGCATTAAAAATCAAAATCATCATGCATAAGGCCAACCTCAATGCTAGAGTATTTTGCCTTTCTACCTTTTGCTCATTGGACCTCAAATAAGACAAAAATAAAGTAAAAAGGTGCCAATTTGATCGCCTCAAAAGTCAAATTTTTTCACATCATTATGTTCAAAGATGGTTTAATACTAACATTTACTATGTTGAATATTTTTATCAAGTCATTTGTGCATACATAATCACTACTATGTGTTTAGATGCATTTCGTGTATATCTCACAATCTAATGTATGTAAACTGGAAAAATACATGCATACGCTACTGTGATAGTAGAACACTCAGACGGTGATGTAATTTATGCAGAAAGCGTTCTTCAACTCAAAGAGATCTCAAGATGGCTCACGGCTTTTTCTAGAGAGAAACAAGTTGAAAGTGACTTCAGAAGGCAAGTCAGAGGATTTATCATCCACGTTTCAGTCGCAGCAGGCTCACTCTGCACAGCAGCAGTGCACCGCTGGCTCCTCTATGTGGGCCCCACCCTCCTAGCTTCGGCCCAGTTCGAGTTGAAACGAGTTCTTACTGCTAGAAAGGTCAAATCGGAATAAAATGCCACGCGATCGAGCAAAATAACATACAATCCTCGGTCTTCTCGGATAAGACTTTGAATCAGACTTCACTCATTGGTAGTCACCAATAACAAGGTATACTCATTGATGAGTCTCATTTGTCATAAATCACATACAACAATACCTTATATAGGTCCGATGTCGCCGACTCGGTCGTTATAACGTGAGTCTCAACGGGTTACAATATGAGTCTCGACGGGTTATAACGTAGATCCCCGGTGGGGTTACAACACATTCATCCGCTGACATGTCCATCAACAAAGGTCAAGTACTTTCGACGTTATTTCACCGATGGCAAGTAAACCCATCAAGCATTGAGAACCTGCTCGATAGTTGCGACGCATCACGCGCCCTCCTCGTGAATCTCGACGACGGGTTATAAACGATATCTCCGGGGGGTTAGCAACGTAGACTGGGGTTCAACATCTCATTGACATATCAACGAAGGTCAAGCAAACCTTGACATCATTTCACCGATAGTATTTAAACCTATCGAGCTATAGAGTCTATTCGAGGTTCTCATACCAACCGCTTCATATTCCCCAAATGGATCCTCTACGGGGTCACAACGCAATGCTCCATCGACACACACATCGTGAAGGTCAAGTAACCTCGACGATCTCCTCACGTAGTTTCAAATTGTTGATTCACACGTCGGTCAAGATCAAGCAACCTCGATGAAAGATATCCCACATGATGTTTCAAAACCATTGATTCACATCGCCAACAAAGGTCGCATCCCCGACAAAGATTTGTCGTTGGCAAGAATCCAAAGAAGAATCGTGACATATTCTGGCGATACTAACCAGGAGAGGTCAACATTATCAAAGAGGATAGATGATGGAATATGTTATACACATCCTCAAAACAGATCAAGCTTTATCCCCACAGATCTCTTACACATAAGAGATACCCTTCAAGATCAAGTCGTTATCAAGAACACAAGAATTTGGTGATAACTCCAACACCAACATCCTAACAGATTCGGCTTGCACATCAGATCCGGGTCAAGATTGCCAATCCCCATTGAAGCAACATGGAACCATCAATCATCCCCAAAGATGTTGGGCCACAACCCCCATACACATGCATCATACATTTGCATCATGTTGCTATCCATAGTACCATGTTTATCTTATTGCGTTTCAAGTAAATTAGGATTCTTTATCCTACCCATGCATCGCCATGCATTAGTATGATAAAGAGGGCATCCAGAGACACTCAAATTTTTCAGATACTATTATTACTAACATTATAGGAGGATGATTCATCTTTTAAGAGAGAACCCCGAAAGATAATCCAAATTCCATACTGGATACTACCGAAGTGCAAAGATCAACCCCGGATCACAATCTGGGAGTAACAATTTCAACCTCGGATCTAACCCCGAGACTTGCAGATATAATACCGGAACACACACCGAAGAAAACCGATCAATCTCGGAGATGACCCCGAGGTATCCAGTCTCAGTCCCAACCATGGAATAGCCACCAACCTTGGTGATAGCCCCAAGGAATGCAAGCTTTGGAGATAACCCCGTAAATGCTTGTTTCAAATGCCATCAACTTCAATCTCTCAAGACTCAAACAAGATACACCGTGTCAACCAGCAATAACATCGGAAGACATGCACACCTCAAAGATGATAATGAGGACCTTCAACAAATCGCAGCACCCAATCTCAGTGGAAGTCCGAGTAACGCCTCGCTTTATCGGCCCAATCCCGCGATAACACCGGAGGGGCAACATCGCCATCTCGGCCCAAAACGATGCCACGCCACGCCTCTACGCAACAATGTCCCACAAGGCTAACTAATCCCGAAAGTGACTATTGTTCGGGGTAACGGATGAAAGTTGAAGCTTCAAGACCGGAGGCATCATCCCATCTTCAAAGACTTCAGACAAACTCTAATCCCATGCCATCAGATAACTCTCGATAACCATGGCGGTCCAAATAGGTCCCGAATACCTCAAAATGGATGCCCGGATTGCACTTCTCAAAATTCGAGTGGACATTACAAAGTGCTCGAGTGCACGATTTCGAGACGACCCGATTCGACAAAACCGGCCGACCCGACCCCCTGGTACACTCATGGCCGAGACACAGTACACCTGCGCACCTTTTGCCTATAAATAAGAGGCTTGGGGTGCTTTGATTTTAATAGAAAAAAGACGGGGAAACCCCGCACAATTTGCTCTCAGACTCTGCCATACATGTTGTATTTTCCTCACTTTTAAACACCTGTGAGCTCATATATAGCCTCTTTTTGTACCCAAAAAGCCAAAGTGTTTACCCACTCTAAAGATATAGAAGCCCTTTTTTATCAGTCAACCGTAAGCCTTCTCACACACTTTAGAGTCTTTTCTTCATCTCTGCACACACCCTTCTACACGCTGAGAGTCGTGTCATTTTGTTTTTTTGCCTGGACTTTCATCCGTGGGTTTCTTTCCATCTGTATATATATATATATATATATATATATATTTATATATATATCGACTAACATTATCTAGTTATGCCTCGATTGAGCCTAGATTTGATTCGAGGCGTATCGCTTTAATATATATATATATATACTTATATATATTAACCATCTCATTGACATTGTTCGATGAGCCTAGACTTTTTGGCCCGTATGTTTATTCGCTTATATATATATATATATATATATATATATATAACCGTGTGTTTGACTTTGTTCGATGAGCCTAAAGACTTCGATGTGCGTTTATTCGCTTTTTATATATATATATATATATATATATATATATATATATATATATATATATATATATATATATATATATATATATATATATATATATGAATCGTGTGGTCTAACTATCGTTCGATGAGCTCGGATTTTACATCCTAGCATTTATCGCTTTTATATATATATATATATATATTATATATATATATATATATATATTTCCGCTCTGAGTTTCTTCTTGGCGCTTGATTGCTTTTACAACTTTATTTACGTTTTGTCCGCACCGAGTTTCCTCCCGTGATTTGATAGCTTTTAATAGCTTTTATTTACATTTCGATCCCCCATGGAGGTGCTTCGTGGTTGGTAATCATGTTTGTATATATATATATATATATATATATATATATATACCGCTTTTTATATATATACCCTTATTGCTTTTATACAAATTGCAATATTCATGGCGCTTAGGAATCATGTGATCATGATTCATCCCATTGATCTAGATTCGGTTCGTGATGGACATTTTCACCGTAAGCGACTTTGTAAATTATTCTCATGATGTCTCAATTTCCTCGATGGTTTCCATACCCACGAGGAAATTGGCATTATTTTGGATATATTATTTTCATACGGATGCCTCGCAGATCCACAAATAAAATCAATCAAGCCGATCACTTAATAAAATGGGAGTGTAAAAGGTCTCAATTCTTATTGAGCATCGTGGTTTGAAAACCTCTTTTATAAAACATCATTGTTATATCTTGCTAAAACTGAATTTTTACATAAATTCAAACCATGTGTATATAGGTTCGAACGAGGCCTCAGATAACTTTCATATACAAACACATTCCCACACACACACACACACACTCGATAATAGTTTCTTGAAAAGAGGCGGTCATAGTGGTAACACGGATGTCGGGGTGCCTAACACCTTCCCCAAGATAACCAAGTCCTCGGACCCTAAATTAATCTCGGTTCACCGACCAGTATATTAGTGTCACATCACCGGGTCAATGTGCAAACCTTTTCTCAGTTGTGTTGGTACAACCATTTAAAAAATCAACTGCCAACTCTTAATAGTCCCATCGTCGACATTATACATGTCGGATCTATTTCACTTGTTTTTTCAAACAAATCTCACCTAAAATGAGAACACCAAAGAACAAGTAACGGAAAGGGACACCTAAAAATCCCGACGTCGACAAAACCCTAATCCAGGAATTTAAATGATTATTATATTGCTTAAGTGGTATTAATTATAATATTAATTAGGGTAAAGCTTAATTATTTAGCAAACCCTAATTTCAAAGTTTTAAAACCCTAATTTATTGATTTAAAACCATAAATTAAAAATAGGGAAAAACCTAAGTGTTAATTTAATAATTTTAATGATAATTAGGAAATGTTAATCCTAATTTTCAAGTTATAGTAATTAGAAAATCCTAATCTAATTACTTAAATCTAATTTTTAAAATTTAGAAAATTATTTTCTTTTAGAAACCCTAATTTGTGGGTCATAAACCCCTATGACCATTTTGACCCTAATTGCTTAATTAGAAATTTTAATTAGGATATACTAATCCTAATTAGCAAGATTGAATTTATGATTAGGGAAATCTTAATTATAATTATAGAATCCTAATTATAATTTAGAAATATTAAATTTTTATTTTTAAAATCTAAATTGGAAATTTTAGAAAATTAAGTTGCAAAACCTAAAGGGTCTCAAACCCTAAACCCTAATTGGCTCAAACCCTAAACCCTAAGGGTTTTTGCCAATGTTCAAAATGCCATTCAAAATTACATGGAAATGACTAAAATTCCCTTAATGCATTATTGAGGGTTGTTTGTATATCTTCCCATATTTGGAGTTGGTAACCTAATATAGACGGTAGTGTATTTGAGAATAACACCAATCGACCTTTATATCTCAAAATGCAAACTTCATTTCATTCATATAATATAAAAATTAAAGAGAGAAAGAGCCACTTTAATAATCATTTCTCCCAAGACCCCTCTCTAAAATTCAGGAATGGGGAGTGAGAGATAGTGAGATACAAAGCCATGTTAGCCTCTTAGTTCACCAATATTAGATCCAAGGATCAGAATCAAAGGATCAAACTTAGAAAGGTATAAAACCCTAATTTTAGTAAATCTTGTGTTTTGATGTTAATGATTGGTTAGATATGTGTTAGAAGGTGCCTTTTAGAGATCTGGGTTGTTGGATCATGGATCCATAACATCTAGATGCTCGAATCTAGCATTTTTGAAAATCTGGAAATGATGAAAAAAGTGGCCTGACAGTCGAATGTCAGACCCTCTCAATCTCTGTGTGTTATCTGTTTAGTGTGTTTTTTGTTTTAGATCTATTCTATGTCATGTGTTCTTTTCATTCAAAAT
Source organism: Panax quinquefolius (assembly GCA_020205615.1). Classification (NCBI taxonomy): domain Eukaryota; kingdom Viridiplantae; phylum Streptophyta; class Magnoliopsida; order Apiales; family Araliaceae; genus Panax; species Panax quinquefolius. Next base: position 45,022,065 of record CM035151.1, on the reverse strand, counting down.
GTTTTACAACAACAATATTTAGTAAAACATCAATTCCAGTTCAAAACCGTAAGCATTTTATAATTACTTTGAAAGGACATCACTGAGTGCAGTCAAGTCGGTCCGGCGTATAGCTTATGAGCACGTCTAGGTGATCAAATTTATAGTACTTATGTTGATCAACACTACATTCATTAAACGTGTATCGTTTAAGTCGTAAGCAACCTCACGTGCCTGTCGTTTGACGACAAAACAATTTGAGCCTACTCAGTTTACTTTTAAAAACCACAACAATATTAGTTTGGTAAATCCTTATTAACACTTAATAGAATAACATAGCATACGTCTAGCCAAAAAGAGTTGGCTTTTTACTTCCTCGGACCATAACTCATTTGAGGAATACATGAATCACAAAGACTTTTCCGGATCGAACAGAACAAGGGTTAGAGTACTTGCCTTTAGCGCCCGCTATAGTTTATAACACGTGCACTTTAGGTCCTTAAGTCTCTACGGTAGATGGTATCATAACATAGAACATTAGGTCATGAATAATCATACATGGTTCTTTAAAGAATCTTACCCTTCTTCTCAATCTAATTACGTATTAGATTTATTATTATTAGTTTCGACTTTTCGTTACATCATTCTTACGTTCATATGTAATTGATTTAACTTAAACCTAGGTGTTCATACTTAAGGCTTAATTATGTCTTAACAACGTTTCATTAAGATCCTTATTTAATTGCTTATCAATTACTCTTCATGTTCAACTTGTAAACATTCTCTATTTTCTAGGTCATGAAGTGGAGTCATGGCTACTTTGGCTTATTACACTTAATGGTGTCGCATCTGCAACATCACATATTGTTGTTCATAAATCGGACTCATTATTGCTGGCCCGAGTCCTTTATTCTTCGTAGCGTAATGCGGCCCCGAGTTTCTTGTTGTTGAAGCTCCGTTTTGCACTGCGGCACCATCTAAATGACTTGGAGTAGCGCCGCGGTGCACACTCTGTGCCACAGAAATGTTTGACAGATTTTTCAAAAGTTGAGATTTCCGGACTCGTAACTTCTTCGTTATAAGTCTGAATTGGCTCGTTCAAGAGCCTACGGTTCACAAATCACATACTCTATGCGTTCATGCAAGAATTTTATCTATTTTATATCGTTTGCCAAAATTTCACCTATTAGTCCATTTTAACTAAAACGATAAACGTTCGTGGAATTTCAATGCTCGTTTCTTCGTTCTATGTCGGAATCTAGCCATTTTTGAGTCCGTAACTCTATAATGCCAACCATGACTTGTCTCAATCAAAAACCAATGTTTACAATCAAACACAAAATACGACTTCCATTTCGAGAATTTCATGAATTCGACAATTATCGTTCAATCGTGTTAATTCCGGCAAAACTTCATTACTAGTGATTTGTTCATCATTCTAAATACATTCATTTTATTATCTAGACATCTTAACTTACATGCTACAACAACTTATATTCAAATTAAGTTATGGCTGACTTCATATAAGTTCCTAACTTAATAATTCTTCAATACTTGATTTTCATTTCATGATGACTTATTATTGGTTTAAGTCCTTTACTCAATGTTTTCACATCTTATCCAATATACTAATTCATATGACAAGTTCATCATAAGTTAATAACTTATTTAGGTTCAAGTTGTATAATCCTCTTATTCGGCTTAAGTTCATTCATCAATGACTTCTTATATGTTCTTAGTATCTAACTTCATTAGATTACATTTCTCTTACCATCCTATCATAGAGATAGAAGAGACAATATAAATTACCTTTGAAGATTACTTCTCTTGCTTTGGAAATCTAACAATGAAAGGTTTAAGCTTCAAAGTGCTTATTAGCTCTAACAATTAAGTTGCTTTTGTAAGGAAGTTGTTGGATGAAATAACAAACAACTAATGAATGATAAGCTTGGTATTTATAGGCCTTCTATTAGGGCCTAATGGTCATTAAGACATCCCACCTCCTCACTAATCTCCTTACTATTCACTACTTGCACACTAAGTAAAATTGGCCATTACTCTTAATTCTTGCCCACCACACAAAGGTCTTGGTCCCTACTTCACCCATGGGTTGCCCCATGGATCTTAATTAACTAATGGATCACCATTTGGGCTTAGGTTGAATTTGATTAACCAAATCTTTTTGGGCTAGTCTTCAATATAGTTTGGGCTTCACATTATTAACTACTTGGGCTTAACCTTAGTTCATCTTGGGCTTGCCCCTTAAAGCGTATGGACTTGCACTTCATACACAATCCACAAGTTTAATTCATTATTAATACATAGCATTCTTGAATTAAGTCCGCATTTGAAATATTACGTTTTTCATACTTAGATTATTATTACATAATCCATATTGCCTCGATATTATAACGTTACGTATTTCCCGAAAGTTCAAAAATAATTCCCGAGCGATAAACGGTGAATAGTGTTTTTCGTAAACTTTCTCAGAAAACTTTTATTTTCGTCTTGGAAATTCAAACACTTTAATTCTCTCACGTGGTTCGAATACTACGATATTCTGACATTTCTAGGTTATAGAACGCCATACATCTTATTAACACATAAGAATAATAATTAACATTATTTTATTCATTAGAATTGTATTTACAAAATATTCGATTTTCTAGGGCGTTACAGCCTCCCCCCAGCTCATTTATACAGTTTTTAAAGAGAGAGAGAGAGGGCCAAGGAAGGAGAAAATTCTAGATCTAGAGTGAGAAATAGCTCAAATCTTTTCTTCTATCTTTGTAAATCTCTTTTGTAAGCCAAAAGTCATTCGATAGCCAATCTCGTGCCAAATTTTATTATTTATTCAGATTTGCTTCTATTTCTTGCTTTACTATATATATTAGTACTATATATATGATATATATATATATATATATATGTATATATATCTACCTTTCTATGGAATAGATCCGGTTTTTAACCTTTCATTTTGTGTAAATAGTTAATATTGGCGTTATATTGACTAGATTCAGCCAGATCTAGCTTTTTAACCAGATTTTGAAGTTGTAAAACTTGAACCTAGAATCTAGAATGGCTATGATCTGTATAGATCTAGTTTACTTTTACTTTTATAAATATTAAGCATCCATGTGACCAATGATCGTATCAGAGGAAACGGAAGTTTGTTTAATCGTATACAAGTATTTGTTCAATAAATTACTTTTTTAGTAAAGTTTTTAGTTATTTTACATAATATGTTTAAATATTTATCAGCAAGCTTTAAATATTCATGTGAGCCTAGGAACTACAAAGGATTGATGATTCAATCAATAGATCTAGATCCGATTCAGAAAATTGACTTGTTTAAGTTGTAAAATTAAAGCTGCTCAAATTACAGATCCGGAGCTGATGCGTATTATGGAAGAAAGTGCAAGAAGATGCGATCTTGGGAAGAAAGAATCGATGAAGAAGGAATACTTGAAAGTCAACTCCGGACTTTGTGTTCCTAACGACCTCGATTTAAAGTATAAAATCATGATGGAGGCGCACAACACACCGCTTTGTAATCCATCTCAGGAGTACCAAAATGTATCATGATATTAAATGCCATACATTTTGGTGAGCAATATGAAGAGAGAGAGATACTGTTTATCTCAAGGTGTCTAACTTGTCAACGAGTTAAAGCGGAGCATCAAGTACCAAAAGGTCCATTGCAACCACTTGAAATTCCAGAATGGAAGTGAGAGCACATTACCATAGATTTCATTACTGGTCTTCCCAAGGTTTCTCAAGGCATAAATGCGATTTGGGTCATTGTTGATAGATTGACCAATTCTGCTCATTTCTTACCGATACGAGAGACTTATACACTTGAACGTCTTGCTCGTATGTACATAAACGAGATTGTAAGACTACATGGTATGCCAGTATCCATATTTTCTAATTGAGACCCAAGATTCACTTCACGTTACAGAAAGCTATGGGCACAGATTTACGATTTAGCTTCTAAGATATCATCCTCAAAGTGACGGACAATGAAGAGGACTATTCAAACTCTTGAAGATCTATTAAGACTCGTGTCCTTGATTTCAAGGAAGTTGGGACAAGTTCTTACAATTGGTGGAGTTTTCCTACAACAACAGCTTATCAAGCAAGTATTGGTATGGCTCCATTCAAGCGTTGTATGGAAGAAAGTGTCGCCGTTCTCGATATCTTTGGGATGAGGTGGGTGAAGCAACGTTGTTGGGACCAGAGTTGGTACGTATAACTACGAAAAAGATTCAAACGATTCGGCAACGTATAAAAACCTCACAAGATCGACAAAATAGTTATGATAATCTTCATCGAAAGGACGTGGAATTCGATATAGGAGATCATGTGTTGTTACGCGTTACTCCATGGAAAGGAGTTACGAGATTTGGAAAGAGAGGAAAGCTCAATCCTCGATTTATCGGCCCATTTTTAATCCTTGATCGAGTAGGAACTGTGGCCTATAGACTCGCTTTACCGCCAAGTATATCTCGTGTTCATAATGTTTTTCACATATCCATGTTACGTAAATATGTGGAAGACTCAAACCACATTATTGAGTTGGAACCGGACGAAATAGCAGAAGATTTAACGTTTTTCAAATGAAGAGGTTCCTGCTTAAATCTTGGATAAGAAGGAACATATTCTACGCACCAAGGTTATACCTCAAGTCAAAGTTTTGTGGAGAAACCACGATGTTGAGGAAATGACTTGGGAGTTAGAATCTGAAATGAAATCAAGGTATCCTTACCTCTTCGACATATCAGGTACGTACCCTAATTTCGATGGCGAAATTTCATAAGAAGGGGAGATTGTAAAACCCCAACTTTTTGAATAAAGATGAATTTTCTATAAATATTAATTTTGAATATTATGGAGTGAAATTGATATAATAGTTGTGGGGAATATTTATAAATTTTTCAAAGTACGCAAGTTGTTATATAATATTCGATTGGTCGGGGAATATTCGTTTTAACAGGGAGTATTAGTACAACGGCACAATCATTGGTGGACCCCACAACAGAATTATTGTCGGATTGAGAAAACGACAAAAATACTTTATGAAAATAACGGCGGAAGTTTTACCGTTAATCTGTTGAAACACCGGTGTTAAAAGAACAAGATGTCTGGCGTGGTCACAGTAGTAGCACACAATATTAACTATTGATGCTTAAGTGATAAGTCACTCGGTTTTGTTGGTATTATTAATGTAATAATACATAAAATCTTTTATATAAAAGCAGAATACTTTTATAAAGTTATTCTATAAATAGAATATATAATATTTTATTATGCATAGTGTTGCATAGTGTTTGCATAGTGTTTTGCATAGTAAAATCTTTTATATAAAAATGTAATACTTTTATAAAGTTATCATTTTATTAGACAATAATTAGAATATATTATATTTTATTATGCATGTTGTTTGCATAATGCTGCGTATATAGTGTTTGCATAGTAAAATCTTTTATAAAGTTATTTGATTTATTAGATTATAAATATAATATATTATATTTTATTTTGCTTTAAATATTAATCGTCGATTAAAGTAAATCAATCTCTATGAATTCATGAGTTAGTTACTATGCATTCCATTTTTCTATAAATAGAAGCTCATTCATTCATTATTTTCTTACTTAATTCTTTGAAACTCTAGAGAGATAAACTATAGAGAGAAAGAAGAAAGTATTCTACTACTTCACTACTTATATATCCATAGATTTTTCTTCTTATGGTAGGGAATATTATTTGTTGTACTCGTAAGGAAGTGTTATTCTTTCTTATTCATGAAGAGAAGCTGTTGTTATTCCATTTCTTATTATTACATTGGAATAACTTTGATACTGTGATCTACCCTATACTTGGTGACACTCTTCTATTATTACATTGGAACATCCACATCTGTGTGTTTTACATCGGACTGGTTACATCTTTATTATTATTCCGTTGGAACATCCTGTCTGTGTGTTTTACACCAGACCTAGTTCAGTCTTTATTATTATTCCTTTGGAACATCCTGTCTGTGTGTTTTACACCGGACCTGGTTTAGTCTTATTATTATCCTGTTGGAACATCACATGCATGTGTGTTTTACAGGATCTGGTTAAAATCTTTATTATTCGGTTGGAACATCCTGCGATTGCAAATTTTGCACGACATTGGTAAGATTATTATTATTCTGTTGGAATAACCTGTGTATGCAAAGTACCGCATGTATGGTGATTTCTTTTGTTATTCCATTCTTTATGATACTTAGTTAGTTAAAGTTTTGACTTCTATACTTCATGAAATTAGTAGAATATCCTTGATATTTGCGCTTCATCCAGTATCTTTTCATGGAAATATTCTTCCGATCATTCTTGAATTTTACTCCACAAAATAGTATCATGTTGACAATTTGGACGTTGATAATTCCTGGATAAAATAATTCTTGAACTTGTTTTATGAATTCTTATATCATTGTCATCATCCTCATGTTTATATTTTGTTGAAAGTCATCTGGCTGTAGTGCATAGATGGACTTGGTATGATTATGACCGAGGATTATTGATTGTAATCATGGTAGTAATGTTACAAATGATATGGTAAAACTTCTCATTAGCCCGTAGTAGGCATTGATGGAAAGTTGTTGGCATGATCATGACCATTAATGAATACACAAATATTCTTGGCGAAAGTGCATGGATAATTGTGGTCGTGATACTAAAGAATATCCTTGGTAGTAAAGTGCGGGGTGATTCGATGATGTGGATTATTTATCGTAGAGTCCCAAATGATAACAATGATGAAAACCTTTTAATCATAAAAGATAGTATATTTTATTTTCTACTTGACTCTTTTAATGGATTGCTTGTTCACTGCAGATTAAACTTGATGTCTATTATATTTTATCGGTTTAACATTGTTGGAGACTAATGATAATTTATTTCGCATTATCTTAGTCATAATATTTCTTCTTTGGGATAGTTGAGCTCTCCCTTTCTTTCACCTGCATTCTTCTGTGAAATGAGAACATAGCGAGGGGACTAGTCGGGAACGGAGTGACGCCCAGAGGATAGCATTAGTAGTCCTCACTATTCTGTGAAATAGTGTTTAATAATTGTAATGAGGACTCCTTTTGAGTTTGTATAATCTTTAGTAGACAATAATTGTATTCAAACTCACAGTTATGTTTTTGTCGTATTGTACACGGCGCTTTTATTAGTAAGTTGTATTTGAATTTTGTACCATGTATATCGGCGACCCAAGATGGGTGATGTATACCTAATTTTGGGAAATACATAATCCTTCAACTATCGTATTGCATACGCAATGACTTTGTCATGCTGCATAAGCACACAACCAACTCTTCTATGCGAAGCATCACTATACACCATAAAATTTACCGTGTCACTTGGCAATGACAAAACAGGCGCTTCACTTAATCTTTTCTTCAGTTCTTGAAAACTGTCTTCACATTTATTCGTCTATACGTATTTCACCATCTTCCTTGTTAAATTAGTCAACGGGGTAGCTATCTTCAAAAAATCATGGATAAATCTTCAATAGTACCTTGCTAACCCTAGGAAATTTTGCACCTCACTCGGGGTTTTCGGTTGCTCCTAATTCATTATTGATTCTACCTTAGCTGGATCCACTGAAATCCCCTCTTGGTCAATGACATGACCTAAAAACTGCACCTTTCCCAACCAAAATTCACATTTAGTGAATTTCGCATATAACTTCTCTTTCCTTAGTGTCTCCAACACTAATCTTAAGTGTTCAGCATGATCTTCTGGTGTCTTAGAGTAGACTAGAATATCATCGATAAACACAACGATGAACTTGTCCAAATATGGTTCGAACACTCTGTTCATCATATCCATAAATGCAAATTTGGTGTATTCGTCAACCCAAATGACATCACCGTAAACTCGTAATGACCATAACGAGTCCACGAATGTAAATCTTTGGTACATCTTCCTTCCTAACCTTCATTTGGTGATACCACGTCCATAAATCTATTTTAGAAAATACTTTTCCCTTTTAATTGATCAAAGAGATCATCGATCCCGGGCAATGGTATTTATTCTTTATCGTTAACTTGTTCATTTCCGATAGTCGATACAAAGCCTTAACGATCCGTCTTTCTTCTTGACAAACAACACCGTGTTTCCCCCTGAGAAACACTTGGTTGAATATACTTTTGTCCAAAAGTTCTTGTAGCTGAACCATTAGTTCTTTCATTTCCACAGGTGCCATACGGTACGGTGCCCTTGAGACTGGTGCCGCTCCTAGTAAAATGTCTATCACAAATTTGATCTCCCTATCCGGCGGTAAACCCGGTAACTCACTTGGAAATACATCCATGAATTCGTTCACTATGGGTATTTGTTCCATGGTTGCTCCCACTCGCTGGGTGTCAACAACATGGCACAGATAACCTACACATCCCTTCCTTAAAAGTTTTCTAGTTTGTGTCATCGTAAGGAAACACGAACGTTCATGCGATTTATTACCGTAGAATACTACAGGAGGTTGCTTCAACGTCCTGATGCTCACACATTTCTTTTGGCAATCTATAATTGCTCCATGGTTAATTAACCAATCCATTCCGAGAATTACGTCGAATTCTCCTAACTTTTTCGGTATTAAATCTACCGATAACTTACAACCACATACATCTACACAACAACTCCTATGAATATCTTCAACAAGAATTACCTCTTCGTTTGCTACCTTAATGTTCAAAGGTATAGGCAATTTTTCGGGAAATAATTCAAATCGTCTAGCAAAATCACATGCTATAAACGAACAAGTAGCACCTGAATCAAATAGCACGTATGCATTTATGTTATTGATCGGAATAATACCTGCAACTACATCCCCTGATGCCACGACATCTTCGACCGTCATATTAAAAGTGCGGGCCATTGATTGACCCGGCTGAGCTGGACCACTAATAGCCAACTTACCGCTATTAGTTCCCTTATTTCTTTTTGTCTGCTTCTTCGGGCAGTTCTTCACTATGTGGTCAGTTGATCCACATACAAAACATCTGTGATTTTTCTTTGGATTTGGAGAGTTAGGCAAAATGTGCCCTTCCTGTCCACAATTATAACATACTGCCTTTCCTTTGAGACAGACTCCTAAGTTAGTCTTCCCGCAGGTTTTATAGGCCTCCATCCTCCTCTTAGAATCCCCTTGTTTTACTCCGGTATTCCCAGAGTTAAAGCCCTTCCTCTTTTGACCGTTGCCACTTCCACTGGCTCCCTCGGTCTTGATTCCACCATCAACCTTGCCCTTGTTTTTCTTATCCTTGTGGTACTGGCTGAGAGCCTCATTCCCACCTTCGGGAATTGTTGCCTTTTCTAATATGGTTCCAAAGGAAGTACTTTGGAACAGTAGATCAATTTATAGAGCCGTGGTTTCAAGCCCCCTTTCAATCTTCTAGCCTTTCTCACTTCTGTGTCCACTTAATGTTGAGCAAATCGTGCCAGTTCATTAAACTTGGCAGCATACTGGGGAACTGTCATATCCCCTTGTTTTAATTTAAGAAACCTCATTTCCATCCTCCTTTGCATACTCGTATGAAAATAGTTCTCGAAGAAAACCTCCTTGAACCTCTCCCACGTTAGGTTTCCTATATCGGCCCTAGCTTGGTTTGCCTCCCACCAAAAGTTGGCCTCTCCTTTCATCAAATAGGTTGCAACGGCAACCTTTTAATCCTCCTCAACATTTGCTATTTCAAATGCTTTCTCGATTTCTTTTACCCAAGTCTGGGCTTCTATAGGGTCCGTAGTTCCTTTGAACTCCGGTGGACCTACACTTTTAAAATCTTTAAAGGTAGTAGCTCGTACTACTCCAGGAATCACGGGTACATTAGCCCTCGTTCTATTAAATGCAGCCGTTAAAAGATTAACGAACTCCTGGATTGGATTAACCGGACCACCCTCCGATTGGTTAACATTAGGGCCTTGATTTCGTTGTCTCCTTCATGGGAATTTTTAACATTAAGAAAACAACACATCATTATTACTTTACTCTTATTAGTTTATTATTATTTGTAATAAAACAATAACTCATACTCATTACTCAATATATTCTATAAAAAGACTTATATTAATTCATAACTTGTAGTATAACATTACATTGTTTACATTACTCAGCCTTAGCTGATTACATTACCATCACACCATTACTTTCCAAAAATTGAGATTTACAAAAGACTACCCTTTGTTATACAAAAGAGGGTTTTACGTCACTACTAGATACATAATATTTACATATCTAAACTACTCTAGCTATTGCTATATTACATCTGTTGTAGGGCATTCTCAAAGTCTTTGCTGGCCAGACCAGCAATAACATCTCTACTGATAATGTGTCGGGTCTGTCCTGCTTCTACCGAATTCCCAACTACCTACTGCTGGAAATCCACATGAGAACTCCTATGTATATAGGACATCCTCTCCAAATTCCGCTGTTTAGTCTTTAGCTCCTACTTGAGCTCAAAGACTTCACCTTTCAGCTCTCGAACCTTGTCCTTAGCTAAAATTCTATCATCGTGCTCCTCTTCCCACATTCCCTCCATGCTAGTCTTGTCCTCACGGACAGCTTGGAGTTCTTCTTTCAACTCCTTAACCTCTTGGCAGTAATGGACGTTCCTATCCAATACTGACATAAACAATGCCTTCATCGATTCCCCCGTAGATAATTCCTCTATAGGTGGAACCTGGTCAAAGGGCATCACGTCCACCTCCTCTTCTAGCATGCCATCAAATATAGACATGTAGTCTAAATCGTCCGAGTCTCTAGACTTGATTGTCACCACCTCTGGTTCTACTGCTACGGGATTTGGTAGTATCTCTACCCGATTAACCGAATCCTCGCTCACTACATGTATGTCTCTATACATATCATTTTCTCCTGACATCTACAATAAAACAATATAGTTTGATTAGTACACGTCAGTAAAATAATAGAAACACATAACATAATATAATGCATATTTATAGGGTTACTTCTTTATTCTTTCTTAAGGTTATGACTTAAGGTTCTACTTTCCCCCTTAAGTTTTATAACCTAGGCTTTGATACCAACTTGTAGCGCCCCCAAATTCGGGTATCTTCCAACCCGATGATGGTGCTATCTTTGCATAACATTCATACATCCATTCAATTGAAAAGTCTCAAAGAACGAACATAACTTCTATATATTAAAAGTAATATTTACATTTCCCTGGTTCTATACCCATTACAAAGGTTCTTTGTCATAATATCAATTCCATTACCACAATAGACCTATACTATTACAAGACATCTTAACAATCTGCCTTAGCTTTTCCTTTATCCTTTTTCGATCCTTCGGGACGTTCAATCTTAGCTGCATTCATATGGTCCAAGCAAGAGTGAGCATAACTAGCTCAACAAGTATAACAATTCAATAAAAACATGCTTGACACATACGAATCATATATCTTCAATAACTGAACAATAGTTATGAAGTACTATAGTTAATTCAAAATAGCACTTCATTTTTCTTACAAAATGTTTTACAATAATAACAATATTTAGTAAAACATTCATTCCGGTCAAAGACCTTGAGTAGTCATTATTTCTTGGAAAAGGACAACCCGGACCTAAATCTATAAGCCCGATATTACTTACGAGCACTTCTAGGTGATTAGCCTATTGTACTCTATGCTGATCAACACTACAACCATTAAACGTATGTACGTTTAATCATCTGGTAACCTCACGTGCCAGTCGTTTTACCGACAAAACATTTGTTTAACATTTCCAGTCTTCTTTTGAAAACCATATCAAGTAGTCGGCAAAAGATAACAACATTTGATAATAGATGAATAGATTATCAATAATCCACACAATATATCAAGTCTAGCCAAAGGAATTGGCTTTAACTTCAACATATCTCAATTCATGCGTAAGGATACATGAATTTCAAAAAATTGTTCAGATTAAACTGACACAAGAGTTAGAATACTTGCCTTTAGCGTCTGCTACGGTATATTAACTTTATGTTCAAGTCTTTCAAGTCTCTACAATACATGATCACATAATGCCTTACATTAGGTCACATATAATAAAGTATGTATATGACTATATCTTACCCTTCATCTCAATCTAATTGTGTATTAGATTCAGTTAATATCTGTTCTGGTTTATCATTATTCTTGCATTTATATTCGACTAGGTTATCTCAACCTTTATACAACATCCTTAAGGTTTAACAAAATTTAAACAATGTTACCTTACATTCCTTAGGTTGTGTTTACTGTTAAATCAATTAACTTTCTTTTCTTTGCAATTAGAAATATTCATCACTATCCTTGTTTCGAGATGGCTGTCATGATGCGAGTCCTTACTTGTGGAGTCGTATTTGCAGTGCCACACTTCAGAAGGTTTTTGTAATGTACATGGCACTGTGGCGCCACCATTTGTACTATGGTTCGTCTTTGCGGTGCACGCACTTGATGTCTTTCGGACATAGAATTACTGTACTGGCAGCGTAACTAATTTGGCCTAGGGTTGGCGTCATGGGCTGACTCTCAGGCACCGAAAAAATTCAGTCCTTGAATTTTTTATAAATTTCCCAGACGCATAACTTCTTCGTTATAATTCCGAATTGGCTCGTTCAAAAGCCTACGGTTCACAAATTATGTAATCTACGCGTTCATGTAAGAATTTTATCTATTTGACTTTGTTTGCTAAAAATTCACCTATTGGTTAATTTTTAACGAAAACGATAAACGTCCGTAAACGTTCAACGCTCGTTTCTTCGTTTTAAGTCAGAATACGGCCATTTTCGAGTCCATAACTCTTAAATGCCAAATATGACTAGTCTCCATCGGAAAACAATGGTTCCGAGTTCAAACACAAAATTTGACTTCTATTCTGAGAATTTTACGAATTCGACGATTATCGTCCAATTGTGCAATTTCCGACAAATCTTCATTCTTATGATTTGTTCAATCATTACAAATGAATTCCATTCATCATGTGAACATCTCAACCTACTTATTACAATAACTTATATTCATTGTTGGATTTTAGACTTATTTCTTCATGAGCTCATAACTTGTCAAATTATAAACTACTTAAGACTTTATTGTTCATGACTTATGACAATTAAAGTTTCTTAATCATCACACCTTATATGTTCTTAACATATAACCTTACTTATGTATTCATGATACATATGAACCTACAAGTACTTTTTTTTTACATCCACATCACTTCCCTTAATAAACTCATTACAAGTTCATAATTTTCATATTAACATTCAAGGTTAACTTATAATAAGTTTATAACTTTTATAAGTTCAAATGACTTATTGCCAACTTATGTTGCTTAAGTTCATTGATTACTTATTCTTCTTTCTTCTTAACATCCATGTTCCTTAATCCATACTTTTCTTATCAACCTATCATGGTAGAGATAGAAGATAATGGAGAAGAAGTCTTACTTTTGAAGTCTTGGTAAGGTAGCCTTCTTCTTCTTCTTTCAAATGAAAGTAAGTTATTTATAACTTAATCTCTCTAACACTTACGAACTTTGTAATGTTTGGATTATTTGAACAACTAACAAATGGCTTGTCAGCCTCCTCTATTTATAAAAATTGCAAAGCTAGTGTGATGGGCCCCGAATCCGAGGTCCTGAATCATCGCGGATCCGGTTCGATCATTCTATCACTATACAACTATTGTGGAAGATATAAACATATATCGTTTATACAATTAACTTTACACACTATTCTCCAAGGTCGAGTAACCTTAACTTATACATAATTCATAACTATCTAACACATAACATCATTATCATACAACTATTACAAATCTAATCGCACACAATAACTTTACGCTGGAACTGTCTTGGACCTTTCCTTGTATCCGACGCATTCGCCTTAATCTGTAGTGTTTTATCATGATATAGCAAGGGTGAGCATAAGAATTGCCTAGAAAGTTTAAATTCAATAATAAAACGATATATCATGATTGAAAGAGTCTGAACAATAAGCTGGCTATAATTCAACAATATAATTATGAACTAGCAAGAACAAATTTATGACTGAACAAGTATTATACATGAACAAATTATATATCTGAACCAACTGGTAATGAAGGTGATCAGCCTTTTATACCTGACTTATACATGTAATATGTACAGAGTACAATTCATGGCAACCAGCAATGATTAACCATAAGCTTATCCGAATGAAACAACTCTTAGTAGAGTTAAGTAAAAACAAACTTGCCTGAACCGTTGATTACCGCTACACAATTTATATCGCCTTATCCGAAGACCTAATATTAGTAATATAGATCTCCAATATTAGAATAATATCATCACAATATAATACTATTATATAAATATACATAGAATAATCTAAACACATAACACATAGCCCTATCAGTCTATAACACACATAAGACTCGGTATCAAGTCAAACTATTGTAGTCTGAGTTGAACCCGACAAAATTCTAACATCCCGACGGTCTAGTCAGACAATTCTTCGAGTTTAAGTTCAATTAAACTCTGCCTAACACTTAACAATTATCTCAGATAATTTTAATATCAGTCAAAATATTTTTCTAAGTCTCATAATAATTTTAAAATAATTATCACTATTTATCACGTATTTCAATCATTAAAATGTATTTAAATGAATTAAATACCACATAATTCCATTATCATTAATATTTATTTATTATCAAATATTAATGAAATATATATCATAATATTTTAATATATCAAAGTATTTTTAATACCTTAAAATCATATTTATATGATTTTTAAACACTTAAATTCATTATCCAATAATTGCTTTTAATATTAAAATATTAATATTTTCATGACAAAATATCAAAAGTTATATTTTATAACTTAAAATATTTTATATCACTTAAATCATTTTATATGACTTTTAAAACATTAATTCTATTTTTCCATAATTTATTTAATATAGTTATTAAATAAACTAATTATCATTAATATTAATTAATTAATAAAATTCATCACAAAATATCAAATGTCATTGAAAATAACTTAAAATATTTTCTTTTACCATAATATTATTTTTCATGATTTTTCATGTATTTAAATCATTTTTAAATAATTTATTTAAAATTATAATTAAATAAATTAAATACCATTTATATTCCAAAAATATTAAATATTTATGAAATATACTTAAAATAATTAAAAACTATTTTTAGAATTTAAAATAATTTTTGAAATTTATTTTGTATTTTTAATAATTAAAAACCATTTTTTTCTATTTATTTAATTAATTAATCTATTTTCAGTAATTAAGCATCGCTATAGGGATTTTAGGCGACAAGTCCGTCGCTAATGGTGTTCTTTAGGTGTTCTTCAACAAACCTAGAACACCATAGCCAATTTTCGGGTGGCTTGTTTGACCTTAAATAAAACCGTGTTGTTAATGATTCTATAAAGTCTCGTGTAATATGTTTGTAGTATTATTGTAATAATTTAATCTCCAGCAAGTTATATGGCTAAAACATGTCAAATCTGCAAGATCTAAGCGTCCAAATTCTTGTCAGTAGCTGTTCTTCATTTCTGGGTTTTCCAGAAATGAAGAACAGTTGTTAGTTACCTAGTTTGGGTTCTTATAAGTTGAGTTATGTGTTTGATTTGTGCAATAAAATGGTTCCATGGTGTAGACCACATAACAGGGTACAAGGACATGGCATAAATTAAGTCTAACATCATAACACATACAAGATCCACGCTAGTCAAACTATGTCAGAAACTTCGCCTGATGAAGATCTAGGTTACCCAGAATCTTCATCCGGCGTGATGGTCAACGCTTGTTTGACCAGCTATAACCTCGTTTCTGTTACGGATCTGGGGATTCTAGATGCATCAATATGAAGCCTACAAGTCAGACAACAACTTTAATACAACAACATGGCTAAAACAACAACGAGAAGCAAGATTAAGGACCTGCGAATACACTGTCAGACAAGATCTGGGTTTCTGGGTTACCCAGAAACCCATTTTCGTGACTGGTCAACGATATTTGACTGCTCATAAGTTAGGATCTAGACATGCTATGACTCTATTTCAAGTTTCAGAACAAAGAACACATAACATACTACAAGTTTACAACTTAAAACAACAAAAATCAAAAACAGAAAGAGATCTACGGCCACTGACATTAGCTTGTCAGGACATATTTTCCCACTTTTCCAGATTTTTCAAAATGATTGATTCGTGCATCTAAGTGTTATAGATCTATGATATATCAACCCAGATAACTTATAGACACCCTATTACACAACTTTAACTAACAAACAACATCAAACAACATAAGATCACTGATTTTTAAATTTTTAGGGTTTATACCTTTCTAGCTTGGATTTTGATTTCTGATCATTTGATTCTGTTCTTGGAATGATAACACCTGATCATGGCTCATCTCATCACTCTTTATCTTTCTAACTCCAGAATTTTAGAGAGAGAGAAGGGTTGACAAAAATGAAAAACAAAGTGAATTTTCTCTCTCTTTAGATCTATATAATGATACAAATGCAATGTATTTGACTGAGTTAGATGGTTGAGAATTGACACATAGCTAAGGCTAGGGTTAGGGTTTAATCACCAACCCATTATTAAGATCTACACTCCAACCATTAAAGAATACACAAAGGGCATTCTAGTCATTTTCGATTTAATTTTAATGGCAATTTGGACATTGTCCAAGCCCTTAGGGTTTAGGGTTTGAGCCAATTAGGGTTTAGGATTTAACCCTTAACTTGCAAATTTAATTTCTAAAATTTCGAATTTAGGTTTCCAAAAATAAAAATTAATATTTCTAAATTATAATTAGGATTTTCTAACTATATTAAAATTTCTTAATCACAAATTAAATCTTGCTAATTAGGAATAATATTTCCTAATTAAAATCGTTAATTTAGCAATTAGGGTCAAAATGGTCATTAGGGTTTATAAACCACTAATTAGGGTTTCTAACAGAAAAATAAATTTTTTAATTTAGAAATTAAATTTTCGTAATTAGATTAGGGTTTTCTAATTACTTAACTTAAAAATTAGAATTAATATATCCTAATTAACATTACAAATTTTAAATTAAAACTTAGGTTTCCCTATTTATAAAATTAGGGTTTCGATCCATAAATTTAGGTTTAATAAATTTGAAATTAGGGTTTAATAAATAATTAAGCTTAACCCTAATTAACATTATAATTAATATCACTTAAGAATTATAATTATCCTTTAAGTTCCTAGATTAGGGTTTTAAATTCCCGAGTTAGGGTTTCGGATTCCCGGAACTGAAATTAGGGTTTCCAGAACCGGTTTCTAGGGTTTCTTATTAATCGCTAGGGTTTTCTAACTGAACGTTGTCGTTCTTAATATATACTTAGGGTTTATTACAGATATCGTTTATTTGGTCAACCCTTGACCCTTAACCACATACTGTACACATATACAACCATATATACATAATATTTTCATGTATTTCCTTAATCCTGAATAATTCACTTAAATCCTTCACAGAATTTTGAAATCCTCAAAATTCTATCTTAAAAATATCAAACGCATACACTACTTTTTTGTCTATGTTCTAATTTTGAACCTTAAATCAATTAATAAAATTTTTAAAAATATTCAAAATTCTCGGGTTGTCACAGCTAGGGTAGTTTAGTCATTAATTCAACCCACCTCCTTTAATCACCTCCTTACTATTCATTACTTGCTAAGCACAAATCTTATCTTTTGCTTGGCCATTACTCCTAAGTCTTGGTCACCACATTAACTTGGTCACCATACTAACTATATTAATATGGTTTGCCCCATGGGTCATTACAACTCATGGATTCTAGCTTGGGCTTAGATTAAATAAATCCTTGGGCTTTGCATTAACAAACACTTGTTGGTTCCTTAATTAATAATTGGGCTTTAACATTTATTCACTTGGACGTATACCAATTGTTAACCAATATTCCAAGTCCATTAACATTACTTAATACATATACATATAGTTTATGTATCATTTTTGTATTTTAATTCATATAGAAATTATATAAGATATTTCATTCTTCAGACCGACTTGTATAATACTTCGTATTATACTCATTTTCATTACCTTTGTACAATACCTAAGTATTATACAATTATTACTTATTCATTACCACTTCGTCTTCCTTAACGTTTATAAATTAAATCCGCAAGCGAAATATTATATTTTCCTTAACTAGATTTTTATTACATAATCCATCTTACCTTGTCATTCTATCATTACGTATTTCTCGGAGATTCAAAAAGAAATCCCGAGCAAATACCGATGAATAGTGTTTTTCAAAAAATTCCTCGAAATTTTTTTATTTTCGTCTTGGAAATTCAAACACTTTAATTCGTTCACGTAGCTCAAATACTACGACATTCTAACATCAATAGGTTATACAATGACACCCATCTTGATAACACATTGAATAGAATTTTATTATTATTTAATTTAATAAAATAATTTTACAATATGATCCGAATTTCTCGGTCGTTATAAGAAATGTGAGATATACACAGACCATAAGAGCCTAAAATATATCCTCACACAAAAGGAATTGAATATTAGACAAAGGAGATGGTTGGAGTTGATAAAGGATTACGACTGTGAAATCCTATATCACCCCGGAAAAGACAATGTAGTTGCCGACGCCTTGAGCAGGAAGGGTCGAGAGAAGTTGTCTATATTAACGGCTCAAACTGAGTTAATAACAGAGATGGCTAGGATGGAGTTGGAGGTAAACTTATCAAGTAAGGGAGGTCAGAAATTGTTAGCAACTGAGATTCAATCTACCATAATAGAGAGAGTCGAGGAAGTACAACTCAGAAATGAGGAGTGCGATCAGATGAAGAAGCGGCTAACCGTGGAAAAATAATTAAAGTATAATCTTGATAATAAGGGATTATTAAAATTTGAAGGAAGAATTTGGGTTCCGAATGAGACGGAATTAAAGGAAAAAGTGTTACAAGAGGCTCATGGTTTGAGGTACTCGATTCATCCTGGTAGTACCAAGATGTATCAAGACCTTCGATTGAGTTTTTGGTGGCCGAACATGAAGAGGGAGATAGCAGAATACGTGAGTAGGTGCTTAACTTGTCAAAAGGTTAAGGCCGAACATCAGCGACCAAGTGGCTTGTAATAGTCATTAGAGATTCCGGAGTGGAAATGGGAGCATATCACGATGGACTTTGTGGTGGGACTTCCAATTACTCAGAAGGAGTATGATGCGATTTGGGTTATAGTGGACTGGTTGACAAAGTCGGCTCACTTTTTGCCAATATGGGTTAAGTATAACTTAGACCAGTTAGCTAAACTTTATGTTAAGGAAGTCATTTCCAGACATGGAGTACCAGTTTCGATAATGTCAGATCGTGATCCACGATTCACGTCGAACTTTTGGAGGAGTCTGGAAGAACAAATGGGAACGCAACTAAAGTTGAGTACAACTTATCATCCATAAACTGATGGGCAAAGCGAGAGAATAATTCAGACGCTGGAAGATATGATGAGATCTTGCTTCATGGATTTCAAGGGTAGTTGGGGTAATCATCTACCGCTAGTAGAGTTTGCGTATAACAACAGTTATCATGCGAGCATAGGCATGCCGCCTTACGAAGCTCTATACAGACGAAAAAACTGAACACCATTGTGTTGGGATGAAGTGGGAGAACGCCGAATGCTAGGACCAGAATTGGTGAAGTAGATAGCGAATATAGTTAAGCTGATACGAATGCGTCCGGTGGCAACTCAAGACAGACAGAGGAAATATGCAGATTCGCATCGAGTGAATAGAGAATTTGAAGTAGGCTCGTACGTATTTCTAAAGGTATCTCCCTTAAAAGGAAAGATACGCTTTGGAAAGAAGGGAAAGTTAAGTCAAAGGTTTATAGGACCTTTGGAAATATTAAAAAGGGTAGAAAATGTAGCTTACGTGGTAGCGTTACCTCCGGACTTAGAACAGATACATAATGTGTTCCATGTATCTGTGTTACGTCCTTATAAGCCAGATTATAAGCACGTGATAGAATTTGAACCTAATCATATTGAGAAGGACTTGACGTATGAGGAAGTGCCTATTAAAATTCATTGATAGAAAATAGCAAGTTCTGAGGAACAAAGTTATACCTTCGGTAAAAGTGTTATGGAAGAACCACGATGCCGAAGTAGCAACGTGGGAACTTGAAGAAAAGATAAAGAAGAATTATCCTTAGCTGTTTGTTTAATGTAAGACGAGATTCTAGGGACAAAATTCTTATAAGGGGGGGAAAGATGTAACGACCGAGAAATTCGGATTAATTGTAAAATAATTTTATTTGATTAAATAATGAATAAAATTATATTATATGTTATTATTATGTGTTAGAAAGATGAAGGTCGTTCTATAACCTAATTGTGTCGGAATATAGTAGTATTTTGGCTACGTAAAGGAATTATAGTATTTGAATTTTCAAGACAAAAATAGAAACTTTACGAAAAACACTATTCATTAATTTTTGGTCGGGAATTGTTTTTGAATTTCCGATAAATAGGTAATGATGGAATAATAAGGATGGAATATGTAATAATATTTCAGTTATGGCTAACGCAGTTTTTTGCATGCGTACTTAATTTGAGAATGTTAAGGAACGTAAGGACGGAATAAATAATGATCGTATAATAGCAAGTATTATACGAGATAATGAATACGAGTATGATACGATGTATTATACAAGTATATATAAAAGTTAGTATAACGTGTAGAAAGATAGATTATACAAACTAGTATACGTAATGGATACGAGGATTTTATGTTAAACGTTTAAATCGTATTGCATTGGATTTGTGTAGGAATGTTGCAAGCCAAATTGGAAAGATGTTAAAGCCCAATGTTAGGCCCAAAGTATTTAAACCTAAAGCCCAAACTAAGAACTGGATCTGTGGATCGAAACAATGGGTAAACGGGTAAGAAAAACCCATGGGGCAACCCATATGGGCCCCATAGGTGACTCATGGCTGGCCATCTTGGTGAGCAAGCAAATGATAGGATTTGTGTTGCCCAAGTAATGAATAGTAAGGAGGTGATTAAGGAGGTGGTTGGCCTAAGTTACCAAATTTCCCTCATTTTGTAATTCCTATAAATAGAGAGCTTTGGATTTCATTTGTTACTTGTTAATTTCCACCAACAACTTGGAGTTTATCATATATTGAGAGAAAAGAGTAAGAGCTAGATTGTTCATTATCCAAGAAGGAAGAAAGCTTTGTTCATCAAAGGTAATAGCCTTTAAACCATTAATCTTCCATCTCATCAATATTAGTTTGATAGAGAAGTGTGGATTGGTGGAGCATGTATGCTAAGGAGTATGAGAATGATTATTAATGGACTTAAAACTTAATAAGTTATATGTAAGGAAATCATACTTTTATAAGTATTGGACTCATGAAGAACTTGTAAGAATTTGTCATGTAAATGCGTTAATGAAATATGTTTGGTTAGGAAGTTAGAATGATGGAATGAATCCATTTTGAATGATGTAAAAATCTCAAGTAATGAAGTTATGGCAAAATTTACGAGACTAGACGATAATCGTCGAAATCGTTAAATTCTCCAAATGAAAGTCAAAATTTAGCATTTAACTCAGAAAAATTGGTTTTCGATAGAGATTAGTCTTAATTGGCATTCTAGAGTTGCGGACTCGAAAGTGACCAAATTTTGACTTAGAACGGAGAAACGAGCTTTGAACGTTTATGAATGTTTTCGTAATAAGGAACTAATAGGTGAATTCCGAGTTAAAAATTTAAAAGTGAAATATTTTCTAATGAAACCATAGAGCATGTGATTTATGAGCTAATGGCTTTTGAACGAGCCAATTCGGACATATAATGAATAAGTTATGGAGTCGAAAAGTTCAGACAAGAGAAATTTAAGCATCAAAATTTTCTTGAGGCGAGTCGTCGTATAGTGCATACGCCCAAGGAAAGAAAATCGGTACCCAGTAGCCTTGCTTGACCATCACCCACTGAAGAGTGGCACGCGTGTGCTTGTGGCCACTATTTAGCGCTTTAAGCCTTGCCAAGACCGGAAATTGCCCATCGATGAGTGGTAACATACGGCACATAGAGAGAAGGATGGTAGCAGCAATACGAGACCCGCATCACCAACAGAAGAAGAGTCGTCTTGGCAGTAGCGTGAAGTCTATATAGAAATTTGGCGTATGCAACGCCAAAGACCGGAGAAAAGGCAGTGAAGAATGCTTATGAACATAAGGAATAAGGAAATGAAAGTATAAAGTAAGTAAAGGTAAATTATAACTTAATGATCCTAAAGTAACATCCTTAGGGATGATAATAACTGTAAGGATGACAACTAAATGTTGATGAACGATTACGTAAATGTAAGAACAATGTAAGACAATTAACCGTAACAATGATATACAATCTAAAGCATGATTAGATTGAGAAGAAGGGTAAGATATATTAGTGACCTTACTTGATTATATACGACCTAATGTGGTATGTTATGTGATCATGTATTGTAGAATCCTTAAAGACACAAAGGGAATTTGTATTAATGATAGAAGACACTAAAGGCAAGTGTTCTAACCCTTGTCTATGTTCATTCTGAAAAAAGCTTTGTAATTCATGTACCTTACGCATGACTTGATGTATAATGAAGTCGAAGCCAATTCCTTTGTCTAGACTTAAGGTGTTTTATGGATTTCCAGTTAATCTATCAAACCATTGTCAAAGTTGTTATCTTTTGCCAAACGGTTTTGGTATTGATTTCAAAGAAAGACTGAGTATGCATAAATAAATGTTTTGTCGTCAAACGACAGGATACCAACTATGAGGGCCCCGAATCCAGGTCCTAAATCACCTCGGATCCGGTTCGATCATTCTATACAACTATTACTATTTGCGAAAGATATAAACATAAATTGTTTATATATTACATTACACACTATTCCCCAAGGTCGAGTAACCTTAACTTATACATAATACATAACTTATTTAATACATAACATTATTATCATACAGCACTATTACAAAACTAATCTCGCACGTAAACTAAAGTTGGAACTGTCTTGGACCTTTCCTTGTATCCGACGCGTTCGTCTTAATCTGCAATGTTTTATCATGATATAGCAAGGGTAAACATGAAAGTTGCCCATCAAGTTTAAATTCAACAATATAACGATATATCATGATTGAAATGATTTGAATAATTAGCTGGCTATAATTCAACAATATAATTGTGGACTAGCAGGAACAAATTTATGACTAAACAAGTATTATACGTGAACAAATATATCTGAATCAACTGGTAATGAAGGTGATCAGCCTTTCATACCTGACTTATACATGCAATATGTACAGAGTATAATTCATGGCAACCAGCAATGATTAACCATAAGGTTATCCGAATGAAACACTCTTAATAGAGTTAAGTAAAAAAAACTTGCCCGAACCATTGATTATCGCTACGCAATTTATAACGCTTTATCCGAAGACCTAATATTAGTAATATTGATCTCCAATATTAGAATAATATCATCACAATATAATACTATTATATATATAAGCATAGAATAACCTAAACATATAACACATAATCCTATTAGTCTATAAACACACATAAGACTCAGTATCAGGTCAAATTATTTCAGTTTGACTTGAGTTCGACAAAGTTCTAACGTCCCGACGGTCTAGTCAGACTTTTATCAAGTCTACGTTCAATTAAACTCTGCCTAACACTTAACAATTATCTCAGATAATTTCAATAACAGTCGACATATTTTTCAAAGTCTCGTAATAATTTTTAAATAATTATTATCATTTATCACGAATTTTCAATCATTAAACACGTATTTAAATAATATAAATACCACTTAATTCTAATATCATTAATATTTATTTAATATCAAACATTAATGAAAAACATATCATAATATTATAATATATTTTATAATATCATAAAGTATTTTAATACTTTAAAATCACCTTTATATGATTTTTAATCACTTAAATTTATTATCCGATAATTGCTATTAATATTAAAATATTAATATTTTCATGACAAAATATCAAAAGTTATATTTTATAACTTAAAATATTTTTATAACACTTAAATCATTTTCACATGATATATATATCATTTATTCTATTTTTCCATAATTTATTTAATATATTTATTAAATAAACTAATTACCATTAATATTAATTAATTAATGAATTTCATGAGAAAATATTAAAAGTTACTTAAAATATTTTATTATACCATAATATTATTTTTCATAATTTTCATTAATTAAATTTATTTTAAATAATTTATTTAATATTATAATTAAATAAATTAAATACCATTTATATTCCAAAAATATTAAATATTTATGAAATATATTTTAAATAAATAAAAACTATTTTTTAGAATTTAAAATAATTTTTCAAAATTTATTTAGTATTTTTAATAATTAAAATCTATTTTTTTCTATTTTTAATTAATTTTCAGAAATTAATAATTAATTTCTTAATTAAATTGTCGCTAAAAGGGCCCTATAGTGACAGACCCGTCGCTATAGGTGTTCTTGATGCCTGCCCAGAAAAGCATCTCAGTGTTCGAGGGGCTTAGTTTGACTAGTAATTAATCTATGATCTAAGAGTTTTCTGGGTTGGTAGAAGTGTTAACATTGTAGTATAAGTGAAATACTACAACTACATACCAAGCTCATGATCATAAAACAACACATCTGAGAGATCTAAGCTCCAGAAAAATCTGACAACGTTGTTCTTCATTTCTGGGTTTTCCAGAAAATGAAGAACAGTCAAGGGTATTAGTTTTCGATCCTTATAACTAGTATTCTATAATTGTTTTGGGTGAACTATTGGTTCCATAAGATAGGGAAAATGTCAGGGTACAACGACATAAAATCAGAAAATCATAACAACATTGAATCTAAGACATTAAGACTGGTCAACCTCTGACAGACAACTCGGCTGATGAAGATCTGGGTTTTCCAGAAAACCTTCATGAGGCAGTTTGGTCAACCTACTTTGACCGTGATTATATTTTATTCTAGTTTCGATCTAAGTGATCTAGTAGTATACATATGTAGTTAATATACTCTTCTACAACCACAAACTAACAAAACGACCAAAAGATCAAACGACTGCAAGATCAGAGGCTTGCAAAAGCTTGTCAGGAATTCTGGGAAACTTCTGGGTAACCCAGAAACAGATTCCGTGAACGGTCAACGTGGTTTGACCGAGTTTAACTGATAATCTAGACTAGATCTGACCCTACTACCAGTTTCAGATCAAATTCCTCATGTCATAGAACATATTCAAAACATAAAATACACAAAACATCAAACACATAAAGATCAAGGGCTCTGACATTCGACTGTCAGGCGGCTTTTTCCAACTTTTCCAGATTTGATAAATCTTTAGATTCGAGCATCTAGATGATATGGATCTGAGTTTTGACAACCCAGATCATCAAATGACACTCAAATACACAACTCTAACCAACAACTAACATCAGATTACATGATTTAAAAAAATTAGGGTTTATACCTTGTTCTATGCTTGATCTTAAAATCTGACTTTGATTCCTATTCTTGGAAAGCTATAAACTGAACTTGGCTTATCTTTCTCTCTCTCTCTCTCTCTCTAAATCTCGAATTTCTAGTGAGAGGATGTGTTTGGAGAAAATGAGAAATAAAGTGCCATTTTCTCTCTTTTTAATCTATATAAATGTTGCCAAGTTGCTAGCATCTGAAATTTCGGCTGGTTTGCTGTGATTTGTAGCACATGGAGTTGGTGGAGTTGGTAGCCAACTCACATTTAGCAAGTCTTGCAAGCAATCACACCAATAATGCAAGAAAGGAAAAAATGTCATTTTGATTTTAATTTTAATGGCATTTTGGACATTTGACCAAACCCTTAGGGTTTAAGGTTTGGTTAGGGTTTAGGGTTTGGGAAAATTTAGGGTTTAGGGTTTGAGCCATTTTAGGGTTTGCAATTTAATTTCTAAAATTCCCAATTTAGGTTTTCAAAAATAGAAAAGTAATATTTCAAAATTATAATTAGTATTTTCTAATTATATTAAAATTTCTTAATCACAAATTAAATCTTGCTAATTAGGATTAGTATTTCCTAATTAAAAACGCTAATTAAGCAATTAAGGTCAAAATGGTCATTAGGGTTTATAAACCAAAATTAGGGTTTCTAATAGAAAATTAATTTCCTAAAATAGAAATTAGATTTCTTAATTAGATTAGGGTTTTCTAATTAATTAACTTGAAAATTAGAATTAATATATCCTAATTAACATTAAAAGTATTAAATTAACACTTAGGTTTTTCCCTATTTACAAATTAGGGTTTCAAATCCGTAATTAGGGTTTCAAATTTGGAATTAGGGTTTTGTAACCAATTTGTTAATATTAACCCTAATTAATCCTATAATTATTTACACTTACACCATTAAGTTTCCGATTTAGGGCTTCATGCACCGAATTAGGGTTTCAGATTCCCTAAACTGAAATTAGGGTTTCATGAACCGGTTTCTAGGGTTTCTTATAATTCGTAAGAATTTTCTAACCGAACGTTGACGTTCTTAATATATACTTAGGGTTTGTTACAGATATCGTTTATCTGGTCAACCCTTGACCCTTAACCACATACTGTACACATATACACATATAATATTCACATATTCCTTAATCCCGAATAAATCACCTAAATCCTTCATAGAATTTTGAAATCCTCAAAGTTCTATCTTAAAAATATCAAACTCATACACTTATTTTCTATCTAGGTTCTAATTTTGAACCTTAAATTAATTAATAAAAATTTTAAAAATATTCAAAATTCTCGGGTTGTCACATTCACCCCTTCTTATAAAAATTTCGTCCCCGAAATTTACCTTACACCTTACACCATTCACATATATTATCACATGCTACCCAATACATTCTTCACAAGAATAAAAATTTTCAAATTGTGCTGAGGGGTTTTACAGACTATTGTCTGTCATTTTCGCAAAGGTTATAGGAAATTCATCCGCAAACCGTCATAACTTACGGACATAGTGGGTAATTAATCGGTATGTCTGTACTTATTAAATAATCTTATTGGTCGACTCTGTTTCTCTTCACTGCCATAGGCACAAAATTCCACCTCAGTCTTATTGGATTCCGCACCAAAACAATTTGGTTCGGGAAATTTCTTTCAATGAACACTTAGAGTTTTCATAAATGTTTTTCTAGCTGAATCGAATAGCATAGACTCATACCAATAATTCAATTCAATCGAATTATTTAAGTGTAGCCAAACCCCGTTGGCAAATTAAAATTTTATTAAAAATATTTTTGAGAATGAGAGAACAACACTTATGAATCCATAAATTACCACAATCATATGAGTTTAAGAATTCCAATTAATAAACTCCAACTACTAGTATCAGATCAATTAATCAAGTGATTTATTTAAACAACAATTAATAAAAATCTTGTGATCAAATTTTATTTTTAAAACTTGTGATTAAGAAAACTAATTTTTAATAAGACAAAAATTATGATAAAAGAAAACAAAGAACAAATTAAGAATTATTTGAATGCAGATGAATGATAATTAAGACTCCAATTTCCCCAATTATGATTGCTAAATCAATTATCCAATTATCCCAATTATTATATCTCATGAATTGTTAATGTGAATTCTCAAATGCCAAAAGCCCTCTCGAGTGATCAATTGCCTTCTATTTAACCCACGATTAATTTTGCTATATCTCTATGCAAAACAATTGAATTAAAACTTGTTACAATCCCAATTCCTTATGTGTTACATGCGGTAAATAGATATTCTCATTCTATTCACAAACCTAATTATTCACTGTGCAAATAACTAAGTCACATGTCACCCTGCCCAGTTCTAACTCTAGAATTCCTCTCTCGATTCCTTCTAGAGTAACACGATAATTATTGGCCAGATAATTAATCAATAAATACAAAGCATGATGAACAATTCACTTCAACATAAATAATTGGAATAAATTAATTAATCAATCCATAACCATAAAAGGTTCCATTGGAATCTTAATAAAAGGAATTAGTTCATGACTGAAATAAAACCACAAATAATTGATAAATCATCCTTAATGAGTTACACAATTTTAAAAGAATAAAGAAGAAGAAGAAGAAGAACTCCAAGTTGTAAGCCTCCAGATCTGCCCTTGCTCCTTGTTCAATCCCCCAATTGTGTAGAATAGAATCCCAATTTAATAAAAAGAAATCTTATATACTCCCCTTCTTGATCTACAATCCAATTTCCCTTTAACCTCCTCAAATAACCACCTCCATATTATTTTAATGCAAAGTCAATCGTCACCAACGCTGGATCCATCGACCGGCCCCCAAAGAGCCTTAAATACCTTTAACGCTATTATTAGCCCATGAGGGCGCTGCCTTGCCGCTATCATGCGTAACTTTGACAATCCTTCCATTTCTAGCCCAAATGCTCCCAAACGTTCCAACAGCGCACAATCCTGCCACAACACAACTGGAACAAGTAAAATGACTCTAAAATGCTTTGGACACACAACAAATTAAGGTCAAACATAATCAAATTCTGGGTATATCACCCAATCATCAAATACCCCCAAAACTTAAAACGTTCAGATGTCCTCAAGCAACAAAACACAACCAACACGTAATAACTAAACACAATGCAAATGCAAACGAACCAAATGACCTTAATTCCAAAGAATTCAATAGTTGATTTAATATTCATAGGCCTCGTAAAAAATCACAAAAACTTGCTAATGCCTCATGATAAAGCAGATCAATAATATCCCGACAATCAATCAATCAAAATCTGTTATTACTGATATTGTGAGTGTGTGTTCAACAACCATACTAACCAATGACCAACAAAAATCTGAAAGATAATAAAGTTCATATCAAGCTTCATATAGTTCAACTCAAGAACACATCAAATAAACTAGATTCAACTAAAATCAAACAATTACCCGAATTTAAGAGTCAAAATGGAATACTTATGCTTTTCTTTTATTTAATTTTTTTTAATAACGGGGGCTCTTTGCACTTTTTCCCTTTATTTGCATTTTTTTTCTTCTAAAAATACATAAATGACTGTGCAATGTCTCATCCCATTAGGCTAACAGTGTTACCCCTTAGCGAGCTTTCAACCAATGACTCCCAGACCATGAAAGACCTTAGGCGCTTAGGTGTAAAGACAATCCCCTCAGGCATTTTGCTCAAGTAACAAAGGCCCCAAACAAGACTAGTCACCATGTATACTTTTTTTTTTAGCTTATATATTCCAAATATTTTTCCCCAAACTCGGAGTTTATGTATAAATTCAGTCTTCTCTAGCTATTCAAATTGTCCTTTCATTTCACTAGCAATCATCCTTTAGAACTCTATTATCTAACCATTAAAACTATCATAGCCAACATGGTCGTTTTTCAAAATGCTTTCCTATAATATCAGTGTCAAACAGATAAAGTTTCAATTCATGTCAAGAAAATCATATTACTGACTCAACAATCCTTACTAGACTTGTTCATGCAATTTAATTTCATCATTGGCCTTCAAATATATACTCACTATCAAAAGCTCGGAATTAACATGCAATCCTAAATGCAACATTACTAACAATCAATCCACAAACTAATAATACAAGTTTACAATTTAAAAATAAAACTTAACTACTACCCAAACTAATGAGAGCAATGTCCTCATACAAAAATAAGGCAAAATAAAATAGAGGACTTCCCCGACGAGCTTATTCCTGGGAGCATCATCATCCTCGCTCATCTCTTGATCGGAAGGGGGAAATACTGGCAGAACTGGAGCAGTTGGGAAATGGCTAAGTTGAACGCCCGGATGTGATTGGATGGTCAATGCATTCTCGTGCAAACAAATCGATCAACTAAAAATTTGAAAATCACGCTCTCGACGCTCCAACAAGCACACATTTTGGGATTCCATGTTGTAAAACCAACCATCTATCTCTCATTGGACAACGACTGGGGACCACACACCACGATGAGTCAGTTGAGAGGGCCATAAGTAGGTGGAGCCCGAGGTGGTGGAGCTTGAGATTGTTCAACTTGGGGAATTATGAAACCCAATCCCCTAGGGTGGTTTGCTCCACCATCCACACTTTTTATACTGTTTGATCAACTTGTGGTCCAACACTAGCATAAAGCTTTTGAATCATCTCGTCTCGACTTCCATTTGACGCCTAACTTAGCACATAATACGCAGATGAGAGACGGATGTGGTAACCTCCAAGTGGTACTTCCACGAGATGCTCGTGAGGATGATTACAAAATGAGATGGCCCACATCAATTTTAAATCCTTTGATGATTGAGTATAGAAGGACTGCACGTTCCCTGGTAACAAGACTCACATGGGTGCATGGCATGAGTTTTGCGCAAATGAACGCATAGCATGCCTTCCTATATGTTTCGAGATTCGATAGTGGGAAATTCATGTTTTTCACGCTCATGTCATCGCCCATGTGGTGCCCGGGTGACAACGTTCACGAATTATCTGCTCATAATCCGGCCCATCACTAACAAGACTGGCATACTCATCATGAAAATCCTCCACTGCCAGTTGATAACACACATTTGAAGTCCTCTTCGCCAATTTCCACTGTTTTGCCCCTTAAAATATCGTATAGTGATCATGTTCGCACGCGTTGGCGTAAAATTTTTTCACCATCGCAATTATCATGGATCGGCCGCTCGAGTAAGTGTGAACCAGTTCCTCTCGGCTATCATGACTGCCATGTCGCCATCCTTTGATTGATCCGGTCTCAACCCACGCTCCGTAACCAATTACCGAGTAGCCAATCGGTTGTATCTTTCCTAAGCTGCAAGACTGACAAATTGGCGGCTGTCAAATCTCGGAGGTGGAGTTGAGGCGGTCCTTGACCCTTCACCACGCTGGCGTTTGGAGGCCATGTCAGAAATTCTGTAATTACAAGCATATATATATATATATTTATATTAGTGTTGAACAAAATTTGAATTTTTATAAACTTATGTATGAAAAATATGTGGAAATTGAGCACAATGGTGGGGGTGGTGCTTGACAGAAAAATGCTAGCACATGTACAATTGTACCGATTGGAGTCATGGACTCTTCAGTTACTAGAATTAGCAAAACCAACACAAGAGATGCTCAAAAGGTTTATTATGGATTGCAATAGGAGACATGCATGTATCATTATAGTGTAATTCTCCCCACTCCAATTTACTGTGTGCAATGATAGCCATGAATATGTGCTACAGTAGAGTAAAACCATTGTGGAGGCAAGATGGTCTAGAATAGTAGTGCTTGGACATGGTGATACATGTGCATGTTGACAAGATCAATGGTTCAGGCAATTCATCAAACATCTAAGAGGAAACTCATACATTACTCAGAATTTCACTAAGTTACTATCAATTCATACCTCTTGTTAGTTAAAAATATCCCATGACTGCAATCTCTACTTACAAGTGAGCAAATTATGGCTATTATACAATATAGAAACAAGAGAAGGAGGATGCATATCCGGGTGAAGAACACTCACCAATTACATCAATACCCATGCTTGTTGCACAAAAATGGAATTAGAACATCCAACATACCTTGGTAGATGCTCGTGAGAGAGATGAGAATTATGGCACTATTGCAGGACTTAATCCTAGAATTTGATGAGCAAGGCTTACAATTTTCGGTGTATCCAATTGAGAGATTAAGAGTCGTGAATGAGATGGATGGGTGGAATCGTGATACTTAAAAGAAGTAAATTAGGGAACCGTTCAGCAGTTATAAAAACGTATAGGACTCTTGGAACGCCCCACAGCGCCGGGGCGCTGAGATATAACGTGGGACAAGCGCCGGGGCGCTGGGCATCAGTAGGTTGTGTGCAGGGCTAGCGCCGGGGCGCTGTCATATATGCTTCATGGAGCGTCGGGTCTCTGTAGGTCAGTAGTTCATGGATGGGGCTAGCGTCATTGAAATGGCTTTGTAAGCTAGTGGGCGCCAGGCGCTCGTAGCAAGTGACAAAAGGTTGGGCTATGCCGGGCGCCATGGGTCAGCAGTCAGCAATGCGGGCGCGGTGAGTCGCTGGCTTCATGTTTCTCGAACGAACGATAAGTTAAAGAATCTGAATGAATAGAGATAATTCAGACTGCGTTCCCCATAACGTTGAAATCAATACTCACAAGAACTAAAATAAGACAATATTAGACAAATAAGTAGAATGAAAATAAAATAAATAACCAAAATAAAATAAAATTAAAAAGGAAAATGATTGGGTTGCCTCCCAATAAGCACTTGGTTTACTGTCGTCGGTCCGAATTTGCTGGTATGTTCAATTTTCCACTGAGTCGGAGAGGTTCATGACCGTAGTTTGACATTCAATGGGTACACTCCAGTAATGTTTGAGTCTTTGACTGTTAACCTTGAATGGGCAATTTGAATTTGGTTTTTCGATCTCGATGTTACCATGTGGTGCAACAGACACGACTGTAAAAGGACCTGACCAACGTGATTTCAGTTTTCCAGGAAATAAATGCAATCTCGAGTTGAAAAACAAGTCTTGTTGGCCAGGTTCAAATGTTTTATCGAGAATTTTCTTATCATGCCAAGCTTTGACTTTCTCCTTATAGAGTTCTGCATTTTCATAAGTGTTGAAGCGGAATTCATCCATCTCGTTCAACCGCAGAACCTTTTTCTCACCCGCCGCTTGTTCATCAAAATTGAGCTTCGAATGGCCCAGTGTACACTATGCTCAAGCTCGATCGAGGAGGTACGCCTTTTCCGTAAACCATTCGATAAGGTGACATGCCGATCGGATTCTCAGATGTCGTATACGATATGCCCATAAAGCATCGCCAAGACGTAAAGACCAATCTTTTTGTGATGGATTGACCACTTTTTCCGTAATTCTCTTGACCTCCCTATTCGAGACCTCACTTGGCCATTAGTTTGGGGATGATACGCAATCGCGATTTTATGATGAACCCCATACTTCACCAACAATTTTGTGAACCGCTTGTTACATGTAAATGTGTTCCTCATCACTTATTAT
This sequence comes from Panax quinquefolius, assembly GCA_020205615.1. Taxonomy (NCBI): domain Eukaryota; kingdom Viridiplantae; phylum Streptophyta; class Magnoliopsida; order Apiales; family Araliaceae; genus Panax; species Panax quinquefolius. The sequence continues at coordinate 44,988,921 of CM035151.1, read as the reverse complement.
CGCTCATGAGTCCCAAATCGCGTGAAGATATTTTTCTTTAAGAATCAAGGACGACGTTAGCATCATTTGTGGGCAAAGTCGTGCGCTTCAACCCATTTGGACACATAATCCACCGCCAACAAAAATATACCGATTATTAAAAGATGAGGGAACGGTCCCATGAAATCGATTCCCCGGACGTCAAAATGCTTCTACCTCCAATATAGAGTTGAGTGGCATTTCATTTTGCTTGGAGATATTACCTACGCGTTGGCATCGATCACACTTTAGCACATAGAGATATGCATCCTTGAATAACGAAGGCCAGTAGAATCCTGATTGTAACACCTTAGTCGCAGTTCGATCACTGGAATAATGACCTCCATAATCGGATGAGTGGCAATGACCCTAGATATTGTCCATCTCTTCATGTGGCACACAACGTCTAATCATTTGATCCGTGCAGGCTTTAAACAAGAACGGTTCATCCCAATAGTACTGCTTCACGTCATGGAGGAATTTCTTTCGTTGTTGCGAGTTCAACTCCGGTGGTAACACCTTAGCAACCACATAGTTCACATAATCAGCATACTAAGGCAGTGTTGTGGTTACTCGGAGAAGTTGTTCATCCGAAAATTTCTCATTAATCAATGGATTGTCTTTCCTCTGCACTTCATCATTTTCCAACCGTGAAAGATGATCCGCTACTTGATTTTCTGTACCCTTTCTATCCCGGATCTCCAAATCAAATTTTGCAAAGAATAACACCCACCGATTAACCTCGGCTTGGCATCCTTCTTCTCGATCAAATATTTGATTGTAGAATGATCCGTAGACAATGACCTTGGTTCCGGCGAGGTATGCTCTGAATTTGTCAAAGGCAAACACAACCGCAAGTAGTTCTTTTTCGGTGGTTGTGTAGTTCAACCGAGAGCATCACAACGCTCTTGCTTGAGTAATAGATTCGTGGAAAATTTTGTCGTGACGTTGACCCAAAATCGCTCCCATCAGATAGTCGTTGGCGTCGCACATCAATTCGAATGGTAAAGACCAATCAAGCGCCACAATGATCGGAGCAGATACTAACTTCTTTTTAAAATTTTAATGCCTCGATACATGACTCGATCTATTTTGAAGGGCACATCTTTTCTAACAGGAACACAAGGGTTTTGAAATTTTGAAAATTTTAATGAAACGCGTCTGAGAAACCCAAGATGTCCCAAGAAGCTCCGGATTCCTTCACAGATGATGGAGGTGGTAATTTCTCAATAGTCTCAATCTTTGCTTTATCCACCTCTAATCCTACTGCAGAAACCCTATGCCCGAGAATAATCCCTTCTTTCACCATAAAGTGGCATTTTTCCCAGTTAAGAACCAGATTAGTCTCCACGCATCGTTTTAACACTAAAATTAGATTTTTCAGGCAAAGATCAAAGCTATCACCGAACACAGAAAAATCGTCCATAAATACCTCCAAATTTTTCTCTACCATATCGGAGAAGATTGCCATCATGCACCGTTGAAAGGTTGTCGGTGCATTTCATAAACCAAAAGACATATGCCGAAATGCAAACGTACCATATAGGCATGTGAATGTCGTTTTCTCTTGATCCTCCGGTTCTATAGCAATTTGATTATATCCAGAATAACCATCCAAGAGACAATAGAACTGATGTCCCGCTAACCTATCCAACATCTGATCAATGAATGGCAAGGGGAAGTGATCCTTGCGTGTGGCTTTATTTAGCTTGCGGTAGTCCATGCATACTCTCCATCCTCAGAATCGCTCGAGTAGGGATGAGCTCATTAGCCTCATTCTTCACCACTGTCATATCCCCTTTCTTTGGTACGCATTGTACAAGACTTACCCATGAACTATCTGAGATCGGGTAAATAATGCCAGCATCCAACCACTTTATAATTTCCTTTTTCACCACCTCCTTCATGATGGGGTTTAGCCTTCTTTGCATCTCGATGGTTGGTTTTTCCCCCTCTTCCATTAAGATTTTATGCATGCAGAATGATGGGCTAATACCTCGAATGTCCGCTATAGTCCACCCAATTGTTGTTTTAAATTCTCGCAAGACCCATAGCAGTTTCTCCTTTTGCGTATCAGTCAATTCTGTCGAAACAATAACTGGTAGGGGATCATCTTTTCCCAGGTAAGCATATTACAGATGGGGTGGTAATGGCTTTAATTCTAGCACCGGTGGCTCTTCTATTGATGGTTTGAACTTTTTACCTTCCGCTTCGGGCCTCTCTATGGTGTCGAAGGATTGAGTGCTTTTCTGAAAAACTGATGGTGTTTCTAGCCATTTGACGTATTCGATATCCTCTTTAATACCATATTCGTCTGCCCTGAGCAAAATAGATTCAAGTGGGTCCTTCGAAAAAGTTGTGCTGAATTTATGATTCACCAATTTTTCCATGATATCAACCCGCATATATTCACCTTTTTCTTTTGGGTACGACATTGACTTAAAAACATTAAAGGTGACCTGTTGATCTTTAACTCGCATTGTCAATTCACCTTTTTGAACATCAATAAATTTTCTGCCTGTCGCCAAAAATGGTCGCCCAAGAATGATCTGGATTTCACTGTCCACTTCACAATCCAGAATAAAGAAATTCGCAGGGAAGATGAATTTATCCACTTTTACTAACACATCTTCAACTATACCTCGTGGATATGTAACTGATCTATCCGCTAACTGCAAACTGATATTTGTTGGGCGTGGAGCTCAAGTCCGAATCGGTCAGTATTTGGATAATGGCATTAGATTTATATCGCCCCAAATCACATAATGTTCATCCCAAAACCGATTTCCAATCTCTCACACGAAATATTAAAGCTACCGGATCCTTGAGCTTGGCGGTAATTTATTCGAATGATAGCACTCGCATTCCTCCGCCAATGCTATCATTTCAAATTCACCCAATTTCCTCTTCTTCGACAAAACCTCCTTCATAAACTTCACAGAACTCCCTAAGATTTGTTCCAAGGCTTTTTGAAGGGATGTTGATATGCAATTTCTTGAAGATATCCAAAATCGTGAGAGAACGCGCTTATCTAACTTGGATTTTTGAAATCTCATGGATACAATATGGGGGCATTGTCTTGGTTGGTTTCAATTTTTTCATTGTGAGGTCTCCTCTTGATGCTTTTTTGGCCTCCACCACTTTCTCTCTGTTTCAATTGATGCCTTGTCCTCTATTTCCTATCCGTGATCGACTCTTGTAGTTCTTTCCCACTTCGTAGAGTTACCACTTTACAATGCTCATCTCTCGCCTGTTTTTTTTTTGTCGCTTGAAGTGTTCCAAGTGGTTTGTTATTCAACGCATGTGCCATTTGTCCCATTTGATTTTCCGTGTTATTGATCGATGCACGCCGATCGACTTTGTATACTCAACTCCATTTGATTCAATCTTTTATCACTCTCCTCACTCCTTTTCTCGCTTGTTTTAACAAATCTTTCCAAGGCTTCTTTCCCAACTTGCTTTCCGACAAAGTTGTTGTGGTTTGGTTTTGAAACCCGGATTGTTTTGTGGTCTTGGTGCTTGTTCATGACTTGGTTATTACTCCATGAGAACCTGTGATGATTTCTCCACCCGGATTATATGTATTTTGATTTGGATAAGGCCGAGTAGATCGACTATAACTCCCACATATTGTCTTTGCTTCAAAGATTTATGGCACATTGATCCGTAGTATATGCCCCCAACACATATTTCACAAACCATCGCTACCGCCGAGTGGATTGTGGACTTAATAATTCTATCTCGCTTAGCCATTGCGGTCATTTGCACTTGTAAGGATGTTATCGCATCCACATCATACTTTTCATTGTTGTTTTGGAGGATTAGTCCTTGTCATGGGCCATCGATAGTTGTTGGTGGCCATCGCTTCTAACAATCGATATGCCTCGCCTAAATTTTTAGACATAATCGCTCCCTCCCGTCGCCAGATCAATACTTCGCCTCGTGGATGCTTGTAAACCATCACAAAATATCCCCAATTGTATCCACTATGGAATTCCATGGGTGGGCACTCATGAGCATATCCTTAAACCTTTCCCATGCCTCATACAACGATTCTGAATCAAACTGTGCGAAGGTATGAATATCATTCTGTAGTTTTGCTGACTTTGCTGGTGGGAAAAACTTAGCTAGAAATTTTTGAGCTAAGTCATCCTAAGTATGGATTGAGTCCGAAGGCTGAGAGTGTAACCAACTTCGTGCTTTATCTTTCAAGGTAAATGGGAACATTCTCAACCTTATAGCATCTTTTGACACGTTGTTGAATTTGAAGGTGTCGTAAACTTCCAAGAAACTTAAGATGTGCTCATTCGGATCATCTAATGAACTACCTCCAAACTGGCATTGATTCTGAAGCATTTGAATGGTTGCTGGCTTAATCTCAAAGGTGTTAGCATTGATTGTCGGTCTCCTAATGCTCGACTGTATATCCGTGAAATTCGGCATAGCATAGTCCCGAAGTGGTTTCGATCGTTCCTCGCCATGTTTCATCGGAATTTCTTGTTCCTCCGCTTTTTCTTCCTCTGTGATACCGCACTAGTCGATTGCCCTTTCCGGAACTTCCTTTCAATCTCGTCTGTATAAGGAAAAAGTTCCCTTCTTGCCCTTGATCTAGTGTGCATACACTTGCAAAGAATTCCTGCGAAAACAAGAAGGAAAATAAGTAACGTTTAATTTAAGACCGAATTGATTATAACTAATATGGAATTAATATTAACAAATAATTCCCTGGCAACGACGCCAAAAACTTGTTGATCGATTTCGGAATCAATGAATACGTGCAAGTATACACGGTCAACAAGTAATAAAGTGATAAATTAGAGTGTCGATCTCTTAGAGAATTCCAATTAATAAACTCCAACTACTAGTACTGTATCAATCCAATTTTATTTAAACAACCAAAACTTGTGATTATTAAAACTAAGAAAACTAATTTTGAATAAGACAAAAAAATATGCTAAAAGAAAACAAAGAACAAATTAAGAATTATTTGAATGCAGATGAATGATAATTAAGACTCCAATTTCCCCAATTATGATTACTAAATCAATTATCTAATTATCCCAATTATTATGTCTACTGAATTGTTAACAGGAATTCTCAAATGCCAAAAGCCCTCTCTCGAGTGATCAATTGCCTTCTATTTAACCCAGATTAATTTTGCTATATCTCTATGCAAAATAATTGAATTAAACTAGTTACAATCCCAATTCCTTATGTGTTACATGTGGCAAATAGATATTTTCATTCTATTCACAAACCTAATTATTCACTGTGCAAATAACTAAGTCATCTGTTACCCTGCCCAGTTCTAACTCTAGAATTCCTCTCTCGATTCCTTCTAGTGTAACACGGTAATTATTGGCCAGATAATTAATCAATAAATACAAAGCATGATGAACAATTCACTTCAACATAAATAATTGGAATAAATTAAATAATCAATCCATAACCATAAAAGGTTCCATTGGAATCTTAATAAAAGGAATTAGTTCATGACAGAAATAAAAACCACAAATAATTGATAAATCATACTTAATGAGTTACACAATTTTAAAAGAATAAAGAAGAAGAAGAAGAACTCCAAGTTGTAAGCCTCCAGATCTGCCCTTGCTCCTTGTTCAGTCCCCCAATTGTGTAGAATAGAATCCCAATTCAATAAAAAAAAATCTTATATACTCCCCTTCTTGATCCACAATCCAATTTCCCTTCAACCTCCTCAAATAACCACCTCCATATTATTTTAATGCAAAGTCAACGTCACCAACGCAAGCATCCATCGACCAGCCGAGCCTTAGCTAGCGCCGCATATTATTAGCCCATGAGGCAATACCGCTACATTATCATGCGTAACTTTGACAATCCTTCCATTTCTAGCCCAAATGCTCCAAAACGTTCCAACAGCGCACAATCCTGCCACAACACAACTTGAACAAGTAAAATGACTCTAAAATGGTTTGGACACACAACAAATTAAGGTCAAACATAACCAATTCCTGGGTATATCACCCAATCATCAGCGTCCGTTCGCTGAAGGGTTCATAAACATTTCATATAACTATGAGTCAAGTATGTCACATAAGTATGAGTTTTAAGAACTCGTACTTAACCTTATATCCTCTACCTATGACCTATCTATCTGTTATACACATGAGAAAGGAATCACCCTCTTAACATGCATATATCAAATAAATACATACGTATATTTAATAATCCCCATTTAATCCTAATCCCCTTCTCAATACGAATTTCATTCAACTCGTATTCATAATCCTTTCCTGTATCTGTACCAATTCATAGTACAACTGACACCCAACAATCTGGCTGTAAACTGTTCAATCATTAGATTGATCCTTCTCCTTACTATAATCTTATCCGATCACGGAGTGATTACATCGTATATATTACGATTCATTTCTATGTCTTGATCGTTTGGTTTTACGATCTCCTATCACTGTACTTTTAGTCTTTTAAACTCTATCTATTTCTCACTACTGTTCAACTTTATTATCAGAGGTAGGGAACTCTGTATCTTAAAACTCGCCGAGATTCGTCTTTGAATCTTACCGACCAACTAACTCTATTTGAGTAGTAATTATACTAATCACTACGGTTATTAGTCTCAGGTATTCCTACCTAAGCTTCATAACCAATAGCTTTGATACCAACTGTGAGGGCCCCGAATCCAGGTCCTAAATCACCTCAGATCCGGTTCGATCATTCTATACAACTATTACTATTTGCGGAAGATATAAACATAAATTGTTTATACATTATATTACACACTATTCCCCAAGGTAGAGTAACCTTAACTTATACATAATACATAACATTATTATCATACATCACTATTACAAAACTAATCTCGCACGTAAACTAAAGCTGGAACTGTCTTGGACCTTTCCTCAGATATCGACGTTGCTCGCCTTTTAATCTGCAATGTTTTATCATGATATAGCAAGGGTGAGCATGAAAGTTGCCCAGCAAGTTTAAATTCAACAATATAACGATATATCATGATTGAAATGATTTGAATAATTGGCTGGCTATAATTCAACAATATAATTGTGAACTAGCAGGAACAAATTTATGACTGAACAAATATTATACACGAACAAATATATCTGAACCAACTGGTAATGAAGGTGATCAGCCTTTCATACTTGACTTATACATGCAATATATACAAAGTATAATTCATGGCAACCAGCAATGATTAACCATAAGCTTATCCGAATGAAACACTCTTAATAGAGTTAAGTAAAACAAACTTGCCTGAACCATTGATTACCACTACACAATTTATAACTCTTTATCCGAAGACCTAATATTAGTAATATAGATCTCCAATATTAGAATAATATCATCACAATATAATACTATTATATATATAATCATGGAATAACCTAAACACATAATGCATAACACATAATCCTATCAGTCTATAACACACATAAGACTCAGTATCAGGTCAAACTATTTCAAAGTCTGACTTGAGTTCGACAAAGTTCTAACGTCCCGACGGTCTAGTCGGAATTTTATCGAGTCTAAGTTCAATTAAACTCTGCCTAACACTTAACAATTATCTCAGATAATTTCAATAACAGTCGACATATTTTTCAAAGTCTCGTAATAATTTTTAAATAATTATTATCATTTATCACGAATTTTCAATCATTAAACACGTATTTAAATAATATAAATACCACTTAATTCTAATATCATTAATATTTATTTAATATCAAACATTAATGACAAACATATCATAATATTATAATATATTTTATAATTTCATATTATCCAGATAATTGCTATTAATATTACCTTTAAAATCACATTTATATGATTTTAATCACTTAAATTTATTATCCGATAATTGCTATTAATATTAAAATATTAATATTTTCATGACAAAATATCAAGTTATATTTTATAACTTAAAATATTTTTATAACACTTAAATTATTTTAATATGATTTATAAATCATTTATTCTATTTTTCCATAATTTATTTAATATATTTATTAAATAAACTAATTACCATTAATATTAATTAATTTCATCCTAAAATATTAAAATTCACTAAAAATAACGTAAAATATTTTGTTATACCATAATATTATTTTTCATGATTTTCATGAATTAAAATCATTTTTAAATAATTTATTTAATATTATAATTAAATAAATTAAATACCATTTATATTCCAAAAATATTAAATATTTATGAAATATACTTTAAATAATTAAAAACTATTTTTTAGAATTTAAAATAATTTTTCAGAATTTATTTAGTATTTTTAAGAATTAAAATCTATTTTTAATTAATTTTCAGAAATTAATAATTAATTTCTTAATTAAACTGTCGCTAAAAGGGCCCTATAGCGACAAACCCGTCGCTATAGGTGTTCTTGGTGTTCTTGATGCCTGCCTAGAAAAGCATGTCAGTATTCAAGGGGCTTAGTTTGACTAGTAATTAATCTATGATCTAAGAGTTTTCTGGGTTGGTAGAAGTGTTAACGTTGTATTATAAGTGAAATACTACAACTACATACCAAGTTCATGATCATAAAACAACAAATCTGAGAGATCTAAGCTCCAGAAAAATCTGACAACGCTGTTCTTCATTTATGTGTTTTCCAGAAAATGAAGAACAGTCAAGGGTATTAGTTTTCGATCCTTATAACTGGTATTTTGTAATTGTTTTGGGTGAACTATTGGTTCCATAAGATAGAGCACATGTCAGGGTACAACAACAAAAAATCAGAACATCATAACAACATTGAATCTAAGAGATTATGACCGAATTCAACCTCGATGCATAACTCTATTTGCTTTGAAGATCTGGGTTTTCCAGAAAACCTTCATGAGGCAGTTTGGTCAACCTACTTTGACCGTGATTATATTTTATTCTAGTTGTGAACTAAGTGATCTAGTAACATACATGTGTAGTTAATATACTCTTTTACAACCACAAACTAACAAAACGACCAAGAGATCAAACGATCGTAAGAAGATCGTGAGGCTTGCAAAAACTTGTCGAATTTCGGGAAACACGGGTAACCCGTAAATAGATTCGTGAAACTGGCCAACGTGGTTTGACCGAGTATAACTGATGATCTAGACTAGATCTGACCCTGCTGCCAGTTTCAGATCAAATTCCTTATGTCATAGAACATATTCAAAACATAAAATACACAAAACATCAAACACATAAAGATCTAAGGGCTCTAATATTCGACTGTCAGGCGACTTTTTTCAACTTTTCCAGATTTGATAAATCTTTAGATTTGAGCATCTAGATGATATGGATCTGAGTTTTGACAACCCAGATCATCAAATGACACTCAAATACACAACTCTAACCAACAACTAACATCAGATTACATGATTTAAAAAAATTAGGGTTTATACCTTGTTCTATGCTTGATCTTAAAATCTAACTTTTGATTCATGTTCTTGGAAAGCTATAAACTGAACTTGGCTTATCTTTTTTTCTCTCTCTCTCTAAATCTCTAATTTCTAGTGAGAGAATGTGTTTGGAGAAAATGAGAAATAAAGTGCCATTTTCTCTTTTTTTTAATCTATATAAATGTTGCAAAGTTGCTAGCATCTGAAAATTCGGCTAGTTTGCTGTGATTTGTAGCACATGGAGTTGGTGGAGTTGGTAGCCAACTCACATTTAGCAAGTCTTGCAAGCAATCATGTGACGCCCCCAAAATAGGTATACATCACCCATTCTGAGTTGTCAATACATGGTACAGAAACAACTACAACTTTATTATTACAACAGTAAAACTGTGAGTTTAAATACAGATATTGCCATCCGACAATATCCACACGCAAATAAATCCCCATCATAATTATTGATACATTATTTTACAAAAATGGTGAGGACTACTAAACAACTCTCTCTAGAACCTTCAGTCCATACCCCGACTAGTACTCGCTACATTCTTGCCTCTTGAGAAGAAAAATGGAACAACAAGGAAAAGGGTGAGCTCAACTAGCCCAGTAAAGAATATTATGACTAAGATAATATAAAACAAATTATCGTTAGTCTTCAACAGGGAAAAATCTAATAGAATACAATAGACAACAAATTTTAAATCAATATTCGCAGCAGAAATAATAATTCATTAGAAGAGTTAAGTAGAGAATGCAAACTACTATCTTCTATTTATGAATTTAAAAGTTCATCGTCTATCTTTTATCCGTGTAACATCAATCAATATACATCTGGAATCAAATATTCATCTTTGCACTACAGGCCAAAGATATTCATTAGTTGGTCATGTTCATCTAAACACATGTTCATCTTTGCACTACTAGCCAAAGATATTCATCGAAATCATTCATCTTTGCACTATGTGCCAAAGATATTCAATAATAATATCATCATCTAAGACCGAGGATGATGAAAAATATTTTTTAAGAAACGAATTCAGTGAAACAAAATGACAAGGATTAAGGATTAAGGATTCGTACTTTTGTTTTATCCATGTCCAAAAATACCTCAAAAATAATCATAGTGGTGTAAAATTCAAGAATGATCAAAACATGGATACAATCAAAGCTAGTATCCACAATAGATATTTTAGATTTAAAAGGAAAATTTTCATTTTTTGATGAATAGTGTCAGATTCGTGAAAGATCAGTATACGTGAATAGTGACGTATACATGAATAGTAACTCGACACCAAAAGTTCCAAATTTGATAAAAACTTCGGATCAATATTTCAAAGATAATGATATTGAAGAAATAATATCATTACTTAAAAATAATAATATCCTTACCTCGAAAGATCAAAAGATTTCTAAATAAACACCAGGATATAGGCTATGACTTGAACTTGCAACCGTATAGCAATACTCAAAATATACTCAAAATACTCACAAGAATAATACCGATAATATAGAGAGAAAACTTCAATTTCGGTGTGATTTTCAATTCTAACCTAAGCACACTATTTATAGGAAAATGTTTAGAACACCAAAGCAGAAAATTTAATATAATAGTAATATATATAATAAAATTTCCTACGCACACAAATTTGGTCCAAACGTCAGCCACACATGTGCCAAAAACAATAAAAACGTTTTTCTTAATAAAAATAATTAAAACTTCCAAAAATCAATTATTTCGGAGCTTCGGAACTTCAATAATTCGTAATAAATAGCCCTTTTATCAAAAAATTCAAATCCCGTGACTTTTTATAGGAAATTCAATTCTCTACAACTTTACAGAAGAAAGTTTTTCCAAATTCCAAACAAAAATTGACCAAAATCCACAAACGGGAGATTTTACAAGCTATAATAAAATTTCAGTCAATAAATGGGGTCCACCGACATGTTTAACATGTTTTAATCATTTATTGCAACAAAATACTCTTCCTCCTCGTATACTCGTATATCCCACATTCGTTGTAAAAATATCACCATTATTATATTATTAAAATAATATATTTAAATGAATTATTTTATCAGAAAAAGATAAAATATTAATTTTCAACAATTGTCATTTTAAAAATTTTCTCCATCTATATCCACATAAAATCAATATTTTCCTCATCATATAAATCAATAATTAATTATTCACAAATAATATTACAGAATCACAAGATCGCAAACAAAGCCGTAGTTCTGTGAAAGAGGGGCTTTCAATAAAGATTTCTCCTTCTTGGCGCCGCAATTAGGTGACCAAACCTCTCCTTAGATGTAACTTTCTAGACATTGCCAATAATGTTATCTAATAATATTATTGGATAATATAAATTATTGCTTCGATAATGAAAAAATCGTGTAATGACAATTATAACAACAATATAAAATATCAACGCAAAGAATTAATAAATCAATAAAATATCGAATAAGAATTATCGTAACCATTATTGAGTAAAGTGCCTTCACGTAAGAATCAATAATTGGTGCAATACTGTGTGCACCGTGTTTTAACCACCGAGTATTTTAACAAGATTAATTCATGAATAACTACGCCGTTGTTTTTAAACAACTTATTTTTTTTGTCGTTTTCTTCATCCAATCGCAGTTATGGGGCCCACACATGGTCACTGCCGCATTTAATATTCCCCGACAGCATTTAATATTCCACGACCAAACTAATATTTCCACTACAATGAATATTTTATAACCACTTGATTATTTTGAAATATTTCATGTATTTTACCCATAACTATACACATTAATCAAATCAACCCTTACTATTTCAAAATAATAATAGAGAAAATTAAATTTCATTAATAATAAGTTGGGGTCTTACAACCTCCCTCCTTATGAAATTTCGTCCTCTAAATCGACGACGCACTGTGTGTGTGTGTTTCAAAAGGTGAGGATACCTCGCTTTTATTTCCGTTTCCAATTCCTAGGTCATTTCTCTATAGCATGATTCCTCCACGTAACTTTAAACTTGTGGTATGACCTTTCTTGCCGTAGGGACATGCTCCTTCCTATCCAAGATCTTGACAGTACCTCTTCATGACGTTAAGACTTGGCTATCTCGTCCGGTTCTAACTCTATAACGTGGTTGGTGTTTCACATATTTATTTAATTACGAGATATGTGAAACACATTATGAACACGAGACATACTCGGAGGTAACGCGAGTCTATAGGCTACATTTCCTACTCGGTCAAGAATTTGAAATGGACCAATAAATCGTGGATTGAGTTTTCCTCTCTTCCCAAATCTTGTAACTCCCTTCTATGGAGCAACTCGCAACAATACATGATCCCTATACTAAATTCCACGCCCTTTTCGATGAAGATCCGCATAACTCTTTTTTGTCTATCTTGTGCCGTTTGTACGTTGTCGAATCATTTGGATCTTTTCGGTGAGTCATACGTACCTTAACTCGGGTCCCAACAATGTTGCTTCACCCACCTCATCCCAACATATTGGAGAGCGACACTTTCGTCCATATAATGCTTCAAATGGAGCCACACCTATATTTGCCTCGATAAGCTTTGTTGTTGTAGGAGAATTCCACCAATGGTAAATACTTATCCCAACCGCCTTGAAGTCTAGGACACAGAGTCTTAATAGATCTTCAAGAGTTTGAATAGTCCTTTCGATTATCCGTCCGTTTGAGGATGGTATGCGCCGAATCAATCAGAACTGCGCCCATAGCTTTTTGCAAGCTAACCCAAATCTTGAAGTGAATCTTTGGTCACGATCCAAAACTATGGATACTGGGCATGCCATGCAACCTCACAATCTCATTCACGCATATACTAGCAAGACGTTCAAGGAATAAGTCTCCGATCGCAGAAGAAATGAGCAAACATGGTTGATCTATCAACAATAACCCAAATAGCATTGATGCCTTGAGAAACCGTAGGAATACCCGTAACGAAATCCATGGTAATGTGTTCCCACTTCCATTTCAGAATCTCAAGTGGTTGCAACGGACCCTTAGGTACTAGATGCTCCGCCTTTACACGTTGACAAGTTAAACACATTGAGATAAACTTTGCAATCTCTCTCTTCATATTGTTCCACCAAAATGTATGTCGAAGATCACGATACATTTTGGTACTTCCAGGATGGATTGCAAATGGTGTATTGTGTGCCTCCATTATAATCTTGTACTTCAAATCAGAGTCGTTAGGGACACAAAGTCTGGAGTGGACTCGAAGTATTCCTTCTTCATCAATTCTCGCTTCCAAAATAGCTCCTTCTTGTACTTTCTTCTTCGTGACGATCGCCTCCTGATTGGCTTGAGCAACCTTAACTTTTTCTATTAAAGTTGGCTCTATGCGTATACTTGACATCATCGCACTCATTCCCGCATATGATCTTCTACTCAACGCGTCAGCTACCACGTTCGCTTTTTCAGGATGGTATTGAATAGTGTGGTCGTAGTCTTTCAATAGCTTGAGCCAACGTCGCTGCCGCATGTTGAGTTCCTTTTGCATGAAGAAATATTTGAGGCTTTTATGGTCTGAATATATCTCCACTTTCTCCGCATATAGATAGTGCCTCCATATCTTTAGCGCGAAAACGATTGCTGCCAACTCTAGATCATGAGTAGGATAATTCCTCTCATATTCTTTAAGTTGTCGCGAGGCATAGGCTATGACTTTCCCACGTTGCATGAGAACACATCCTAACCTTTGCCCAAAGCATCATTTGTGAGATAACAAATCCATCCGTATCGGATGGTATTGTTAGAACAGTCAAATGAGTCTCCTCTTAAGCTCTTGGAAACTCTTTTCACATTCTTCGCTCCAAATGAATTTTGTATACTTCCTAGTTAGCTGGGTTAATGGAGTAGCGATTCGAGAAAACCCTTCCACAAATCTCCGATAATAACCAACTAAGCCCAAAAGCTACGTGACTTGATCCACCGACTTGGTTGCTCTAACTTTGTATTGCTTCAATCTTCATTTGGATCAACAGATACTCCATGTTTTCGACACCACGTGCCCAAGGAATGCTACTTCCTCAAGCCGTAACTCGCATTTCTTCAATTTGGCATATAGTTGGTTTTCACGAAGCCTTCGAGAGTACCAACTTCAAATGGTGCTCATGATCTTCACGGCTTTTGAATATATGAGGATGTCATCAATAAAGACAACAACGAATTGATCCAAATATTCCTTGAATACTCGATTCATCATATCCATGAAAGCCGCAGATGAGCATTAGTCGGTCCGAAAGATATGACTAAGAATTCATAATGCCCGCATTCGAGTTCTAAAAGCGGTCTTTGGAATATCCTCGGTTCTAATCTTCAAATTGATGATATCCGTAAGCTAAGATCGATTTTTGAAAAGAATTGTGCCCTTGCAATCTGGTCAAACAAGTCATCAATACGAGGTAGAGGATACCTATTCTTGATGGTGACATGGTTCAATTTCGATAGTCGATATAAAGTCGCATACTCCGTCTTTCTTTCTTCTTTACGAATAAAACAGGAGCACCCCAAGGAGATGTACTAGGACAAATGAAACCGATGTCCAACAATTCTTGTAGTTGGACCTTTAACTCCTGAAGTTCAATAGGAGCCATTCGATATGGGGTTTTAGAAATGGGCTTTGTACCAGGTTCAAGATCAATAAAGAATTCAACTTCACGTTCGGGGGTAGGCCGGAAGTTCTTCAGAAATCGTCGGGAAAGTCAATAACAACAGAATATTATTCAAATTTGACGTGTCTTTATTCAAATCCATAACATGGGCTAAGAAAGCTTGACATTCGCTTTTCAATAAACGAATAGCTTTATGATTAGATATGATGTGATTGATTTTAATGGTTTAGTTGCTTGAATTAGATTCAACAAAGTTGGTTAGGAATATGAAAACTAACAACCTTTCGAAAACAATCAATTTTGGCATGATGAGTAGTTAACCAATCAATCCCTAAAATCACATCAAAAGCAAGTATCTTTAAAGAGATAAGGTAAGCAGGTAAGGTGATGGTGCCAACTTGAATCAAACAAGATTTATAAACAATGGATGTGATGAAAGTTTCTCTAACGGAGTTTCCACAGATAGGTCAAAATCTAATTTCTTTGAGTCAAGTTTAAAGCGTTGAGCACAAGTAGGAGAGATAAATGAATGGGTAGCACCAAAGTATCAAGTAAGGTATAAACTTCGCAAGAATTTATAAATAGTTTACCCGTGATCACCTCGTTTGGGTTCTCTCGATTTTGACTACCACAACAAACGCTTCTTCCAGAACCGTTGACTTTGAATTTTTCGGGACATGATTTTTGAGTCACCGTCCCATTGAATTAGGTTTCGCTATCGCATAATCTCGAGCGATATGTCCTTCCTTTCCACAATTATAGCATGCCTTGAACTGTTGGGCGTTTGGTGATATGTCCTCTTTTCCGCATTTGTAGCATATGACCGGTGGTCGTTCTCCTCCCTTAGAACGATTCTTTCACCAAGACTGTCATCTTCACATGGTCGTTGTTGAATCTCCTCTTTTAAAATCTCCTCCCGACTCGCTTTCTTCTATTTTCATGGCCATGATTACCACCGAGTGGTTACCATTTTGTCCGTCTGTTTCTTTCTCCATTGGTTATCATTATTCATTGATCGCTATCTTTGGTACGATCCTCGTTATGGTCCCTCGGTTGAACATACTCGTTATCTCGCTTCTAACAATTTAGCCACATTAACAACATCCGAATAGATAGAAAATTTATGAGAAATGAGATATTGTCGTATCTTGGGGTTTCAAACCTCTCGAAACATCGCGTCATACGTTCCTCATTCTCCACCAAATGAGGTGCAAACACGGATAACTCGCAAACTTTGCCTCGCATCGAGACACCGTCATGTTGATTTGTTCTAACTGATGAACTCCACTTCCTTCATACGATTGAACACTTTCGTGAAAGTATTTGTCATTAAATAGTTTCAAACGCGTCTCCCAAGACATGTTGAGTGCGGTTGGATGGGTACGCTTCACGGACTCCGCCAAGATAGTCCGCTTCGCCACGGAACATAAAGGTGGCGAATGGAACCTTCTGTTCTCCGGTGCATCCCAAGACATCGAATATCTTGGTAATTTGTTTTGACCCATGTTTATGCCATGATCGGATCCGCTTTCCCTTAAATTCGTGGTCCCAACTCTTTGAACTCGCTTGGTTGTGACAACCCGTGAATTGCTATCATTTCCTCCCAGTATTTTGAACACGAGTCTCCCCTCGTCGATTTTTTTGCATGAATCGCAAAAAGCTTCTAAACATCCCCTCGTTCATCATCTCGCTCATTGGGTTGTTCACGGGAGGAACATTGTCACTGTTGCACGTTCTCCTCGTTGGTAAGTCTGACAGCATCTCCACGGCCTCATTTACTCCAATCGTTAATATTCTCGAATCGACATTCTCAAATACTGTCATAAAACAAGGGTTAATTGAGGAAATCAATATATCACATAATATCCCTATATACTAACCAACTAACAAATAAGCTTAGGTAGGACACACTAGCGAAGGATTTACTCGTCTCTCCCCTCCTAGTTCTATTCCCCGATCTCTGCCAGAGATCATATCCCTAAGCTCTGATACCAACTTTGACACCCCCAAAATAGGTATACATCACCCATTCTGAGTTGTCAATACATGGTACAGAAACAACTACAACTTTATTATTACAACAGTAACACTTGCTTATTCCCCGACAACAATGAATATTTTATAACCACTTGCTTATTTTAAAATATTTGCGTATTGTACCCCTAACTATCCACATTAATCACATCAATCCTTACTATTTCAAAATAATAAATAGAGAAAATTAAATTTCATTAATAATATGTTGGGGTCTTACAGTATACATCACCCATTCTGAGTTGTCAATACATGGTACAGAAACAACTACAACTTTATTATTACAACATATAAACTGTGAGTTTAAATACAGATATTGCCATCTAGACAATATCCACACGCAAATAAATCCCCATCATAATTATTGATACATTATTTTACAAAAATGGTGAGGACTACTAAACAACTCTCTCTAGAACCATCATTCCATACCCCGACTAGTACTCGCTACATTCTCGCCTCCACGAGAAGAAAATGGAACAACAAGGAAAAGGGTGAGCTCAACTAGCCTAGTAAAGAATATTATGACTAAGATAATATACAACAAATTATGGTTAGTCTTCAACAGGAAAAATCTAATAGAATACAATAGACAACAAATTTTAAATCAATATTCGCAATGAAATAATAATTCATTAGAAGAGTTAAGTATAGAATGCAAACTACTATCTTCTATGTATGAATTTAAAAGTTCATAAATCATCTTTTATCCTTGTAACATCAATCAATATACATCGGAATCAAATATTCATCTTTGCACAACAGGCCAAAGATATTCATCAGTTGGTCATGTTCATCTAAACACCTGTTTATCATTGCACTATGGGCCAAAGATATTCATCAGAAATCATTCATCTTTGCACTACAAGCCAAAGATATTCAATAATATCATCATTTAAGATCGAGGATGATGAAAATATTTTAAAAAACGAATCCAATAAAACAAAATGACAAGGATTAAGGATTAAGAATTCAGTACTTTGTTTTATCCATGTCCAAAAATACCTCAAAATAATCATAATGGTGTAAAATTCAAGAATGATCAAAACATGGATACAATCAAAGCTAGTATCCACAATAGATATTTTAGATTAAAAGGAAAATTTTCATTTTCGATGAATAGTCCAGATTAAGTGAATAAGATCAGTATCACGTAAAAAGTACCGTATACATGAATAGTAACTCAGACACCAAAAGTTCCAAATTTGATAAAAACTTGAGATCAATATTTCAAAGATAATGATATTGAAGAAATAATATCATTACGAAAAATAATAATATCCCTTACCTCGAAAGATCAGTACTTCTAGCTGAAACAAAGGATATAAGCTATGACTTGAACTTGCACCGTATAGAAATACTCAAAATATACTCAAAATACTCACAAGAATACGCTCGATAATATATAGAGAGAAAACTTCAATTTCTGGTATGATTTTCAATTCTAACCTAAGCACCCTATTTATAGGAAAATGCTTAGAACACCAAAGCAGAAAATTTAATATAATAATAATATATATAATCAAATTTCCTACGCACACAAATCTGGTCCAAACTTCAGCCACACATGTGCCAAAAACAATAAAAACGTTTTTCTTAATAAAAATAATTAAAACTTCCAAAAATCAATTATTTCGGAGTGACGGAACTTCAATAATTCGTAATAAATAGCCCTTTTATTAAAAAATTCAAATCTCGCGCCTTTTTATAGGAAATTCAATTCTCTACAACTTTACAGAAGAAAGTGTTTCCAAATTCCAAATAAAAATTGACCAAAATCCACAAACGGGCAATTTTACAGGCTATATTCAAATTTCAGTCAATAAATGGGGTCCACCGACATGTTTAACATGTTTTAAACATTTATTGCAACAAAAATACTCTTCCTCCTCGTATACTCATATATCCCACATTCGTTGTAAAAATATCACCATTATTATATTATTAAAATAATATATTTAAATGAATTATTTTATCAGAAAAAGATAAAATATTAATTTTCAACAATTGTCATTTTAAAATTTTTCTTCATCTATATCCACATAAAATCAATATTTTCCTCATCATATAAATCAATAATTAATTATTCACAAATAATATTACAGAATCACAAGATCGGCAACTGCACTGCTCCCTGGAAAGAGGGGCTTTCAATAAAGATTTTCCTCTTCTTGGCGCAATTAGGTGACCAAACCTCTCCTTAGGCGTAACTTTCTAGACATTGCCAATAATGTTATCTAATAATATTATTCAGATAATATGAATTATTTCCTCGATAATGAAAAATACTGTGTAATGATAATTATAACAGCAATATAAAATATCAACGCATCAATTATTAAATCAATAAAATACTGAACAGTAATTACTGTAACCATTATTGAGTAGTGCCTTCTTACGTAAGAATCAATAATTGGTGCAATACCGTGTGCTACTATGTTTTAACCAACCAAAGTATTTTAACAAAGATTAATTCAGAATAACAACTACTGTGTTATTTTTAAACAACTTATTTTTGTTGTTTTTCTTCATCCAATCGCTTTCAAGTTATGGGGCCCACACATCGCTACCGGCCGTCATTATGAATATTCCCCTGACAAAGCATTTAATATTCCCACCACCAAACGAATATTTCCAAACAACAATGAATATTTTATAACCACTTGCTTATTTTGAAATATTTGCGTATTTTACCCATAACTATCCACATTAATCAAATCAACCCTTACTATTTCAAAATAATAAATAGAGAAAATTAAATTTCATTAATAATAAGTTGGGGTCTTACAAATCACACCAATAATGCAAGAAGGGCAAAAATGTCATTTTGATTTTAATTTTAATGGCATTTTGGACATTTGACCAAACCCTTAGGGTTTAGGGTTTGGGAAAATTTAGGGTTTAGGGTTTGAACCATTTTAGGGTTTGCAATTTAATTTCTAAAATTCCCAATTTAGATTTTCAAAAATAGAAAAGTAATATTTCAAAATTATAATTAGTATTTTCTAATTATATTAAAATTTCTTAATCACAAATTAAATCTTGCTAATTATGATTAGTATTTCCTAATTAAAATCGCTAATTAAGCAATTAGGTTCAAAATGGTCATTAGGGTTTATAAACCAAAATTAGGGTTTCTAATAGAAAATTAATTTCCTAAAATAGAAATTAGATTTCTTAATTAGATTAGGGTTTTCTAATTACTTAACTTGAAAATTAGAATTAATATATCCTAACTAACATTAAAAGTATTAAATTAACACTTAGGTTTTTCCCTATTTACAAATTAGGGTTTCAAATCCGTAAATAGAGTTTCAAATTTGGAATTAGGGTTTTGTAACCAATTTGTTAAGATTAACCCTAATTAATCCTATAATTATTTACACTTACAGCATTAAGTTCCTGATTTAGGGTTTCATGCACCGAATTAGGGTTTCGGGTTCCCGGAACTGGAATTAGGGTTTCCAGAACCGGTTTCAAGGGTTTCTTATAATTCGTAAGAATTTTCTAACCGAACGTTAACGTTCGTAATATATACTTAGGGTTTGTTACAGATATCGTTTATCTGGTCAACCCTTTACCCTTAACCACATACTGTACACATATACAAATATAATATTCACATATTCCTTAATCCTGAATAAATCATCTAAATCCTTCACAAAATTTTGAAATCCTCAAAATTCTATCTTAAAAATATCAAACGCATACACTTATTTTATATCTTAGTTCTAATTTTGAACCTTAAATTAATTAATAAAAATTTTAAAAATATTCAAAATTCTCGGGTTGTCACAACGTGAGGTTCCCAAACCTTAAACGTACATACGTTTAAAGAAAGTAGTTTTGTACAACATAGAGTATTATAAGCTGATCACCTAGATGTGCTCATAAGATATGCCAGACTTACAGATTTGGTGTCGGGTAGTCCTTTTTAAAGAAAGAATGAAATGCTCAAGGTCTTGGACTGAAATTGATGTTTTACTGAATGATGTTCATTGTGAAATATTTTAAAGAAAAGAGAAGTGTTATTTTGAATTATCAATAGTACTTCATAACTATTATTTCAGTTATTGAAGATATACTATTTATATGATTCAAGCCTGTTGTTTAAATGAAATTATCATACTTGTTGAGTTAGTTATGCTCATTCTTGCTTGAACCATATGAATGCAGCTAAGACCGAACGGACTTAAGGATTCGAGAAAGATAAAGGGAAGGCCAAGGAAAACTAATAGGTTGCCTTTGTAATAGAATATTATGAATGTTGTTATTATTTGATATTATGACAAGAACACATGTAATGGTTATAAAGAACCTGGGAATGACAATATTATTTTGGAATATATATAAGATATATTCATTCTTTTGAGGCATTTCGATTGAATGTAGATGTGAACTGTAGCACCGTGTTGCACCATATGTCGGGTTGAAAGATACCTAGATTTTGGGGCATCACAGATCCTGGGCAATGGGTATTTATTCTTTATCGTTAACTTGTTCAACTCTCGGTAGTCGATATAAAGTCTCAACGATCCATCCTTCTTCTTCAAAAACAGTACCGGTGCTCCCCACGACGAAACACTCGGTTGAATGTATTTTCTATCCAACAGTTCTTGTAATTGATCCATCAACTCCTTCATTTCTACTGGCGCCATACGATACGGTGCCCTTGAAACTGGTGCCGCTCATGGCACAATATCTATTACGAATTTGATCTCCTTATCCGGTGGAAGACCTGGTAATTCGCTTGGAAAAACATCCACGAATTCTTTGACTATAGGTATTGTAACAATCCAAGATTTTATTTGTAATTTAAAATATTTATTAAATTGTTTGAATATTTTAATAAATATTTTATTGATATAGTTGTTGCTTTTAGATATTTGTGACTAATTTAATTTAATTGTTAGAGACTTGTTAAAGATTACATAAATTGCTATATTGCTGTTTTTATTTAATAATAAAAGTGACATGTTAATTTATTAAATAAAATTATAATGAGATTATAATTTTGTGGTAATTGGATTAAGTGGGAAATTTATTTAGTGTGTTGTACTTAGTTTATGTAACTAAGATTTGTTATAGAAATCCAAATAAATAATATGTGATTATAAATTATAAACTAAATTGTTTATTAAAATAAATTAAAGGAGTTTTAAATGGGTTTACCAAACAAGGCTTAAAATATTAAGTCTTTATTTTAATTAGTTTTATCCAAACATAGACTTATGGCTTTTGAATTTTGAATTTTAATTATAATAAATAATATAAATTAAATATAAATAATATATATTAAATTTTTGTAATCGATAACTTATTATTATATTTATTATAATGTCGTTTTAGACGTTTTGGTTTGTGCGTTGGCTTGAGTTGTTTTTACGTGAAAAACATTTGGCTTAAGCCTAAGAAGAAAAGAGAAGAGAGAATACAGAGAGAAATTGAGAGAATTTGAGAGAGACTTGAGAGAAGATTTCTGAGTTCCCAAGCAATTCTTTGTGGTTAACAAGGATTACTAAGTAATTGAAGGTATTTTCCATAACCTTAATATTAAATATTTATATATATATATATATATATATATATATATATATATATATATATGTTTTAAGACATAAATTTCCATGTTTCTGTGAATTCAATTTTCTTGAATTGCTGTTTTATTAACTGAGTTGTTGCATTTGTGAGTAATTGTGATGTTAGAGTTTGTATTTAGACAAGAATTAGTATGCTCATTATATTAAAAAGAAAGAAAACTATTTTCAGTGTATGTTTATACATATGGCTTATGAAAGTACCAAATTTGTTAACTAATGTATAAATTGAGCCTTGAATATGTTAATTCAGTAAGAAACGAAGAGAACGTAGTTTGAATGAATTAAGTTGGTGTAGAATTGTGACCACAATGTTAATTTTTGTCAAGAATGTCAAAAATGGAGTTTTGGTATAAAGCATGGAATTTAAAGGATTTAAATTAATAGTAGTTGTTGTTTAATTGTTCTAAGTGAGTATATATGTGAGGAATCATGTTTGTATGAGTCCTATGTCAATTGGGTATGCTTAATTTACTGTTTTGTGGATGAAATTCGTGATAGTTGGGCTAAAACGTAGTACTATTCACAGACTACGTAGTTTCTATCTTCACAAGATCAAATAAGAATGCTACACAAAAACATAATCATACTTGGGTCCAAAGCTTATGTATAAGCTGAATCACGCCATACCGTTATTTATAGGCGTTGATGTCCGCTATACTGCAGACTTTGGTATCCTATTGTAACTTAATCTAATGATATACTAATGTGAGAAACATGTAATGAAGAGGTTAAAACAAAATCGTATCATGTGGTTAGTAATTCTAAAGTTGTAAAAGATTAGTAAGTTAGGAAAGAGATATGTTATGATTTAATGTACACATGAATAGTGAATAAGTGTTTTGAAGTTAATGCTTGTGATTTCTGAAATGCATATGGTGTAAAGTAAAACTTGTACTAAAATAACAAGTCTAACTAGAAGTGAGTGTTATTTTGGGAAACTGGATGTTAGTACATCTAATAGATATTGTGATTCTAATACTATGTGTAGGTGAACGTGAGTTGTAAATTTATAGCTTACACACGAGGAAAGTTTCTATACCTTACCTCTTTACATTGAGCAAGTTCCTTACCCTAAACTTTAATTGAGCGAATTCTTTTATCCTCAAATTTTATTTGAGCACGCTCTAACCTTAACGTTATTCGAGCAAGTTTTGAATTCTAATCATTGTTGAGTTATTCTAACTTGTTTTTAGTTATTCAAGTTTTTCTTAGTTCTATTCTTTTATGATAAATGCAAATTCTTGAACTCAAATCTCTAACTGAGTTGTTCTATTTCATTTACTTAACGCAAATCGAAATATTATTGTTATCTTGAGCAAGATTCATTCTAAGCTTGTTATTCCTTAGTACATGTTCATAACTTAATTCTTTTATCTCAAGATCATAGCCTTAGCTTAATATTGTTCAAGCAAGGTTTAGTGTTTTATTCAATACTTATGTTTTTAAGTTATTTCTAAGCATGAGTTTTATATATAGTTGGTCACCTATGATTCTTAATGGTTCCATATTATGTTTTTATTGATCAACCGTAGTGTTATCAAACTTTATTGATTCAACTAATCCTTTAGTTGATGATCGTTAAACTCTAAATTACCCGTGAAGCTTATCCAAACCAAACTTTCTTTGGTGCGGACTTGTACTCTAAAACTGAGAAGAACAACCCTATTATAGGGGGTACACAATGCGTTTAGATGTTTGTGCACAATACATGGTACGAAGGGTTGATCCCCCTAAGTACGTGAAGTCCCTACAAAGTATAACTGTTAAGGTTAAAGTTGAAATATTACTTGTAACCTTGGACATAGTTCGTGGTCCCTATGACCCTCGAGATATATTCATGTTTTGATTTGACTTTTGGTTATCATTAATGTAGTATTATTCGATTCGATGAGCTTATTCATCAAGCAAATTATTATTCTATTGTTTTTATTGCTATATATCTAGTGAGCATTTGTTTTGCTCATTCTTTCATAAATATAATTATTATAACTAAGGTTGAGAAGGTCTATTGCAATACTCGCGAATTTTAATAAATTATAATATGCAGAATAAAGATTTGTTTGTATATTTATTTGAATATAAATATATATATATATATATATATATATATATATATATAGTATCGACATGTGTTGTGATGAGCTTTTTAATTGATTAAGCCGGTGATAATTAAACAATAAAGCAAAAGTAATGAGAAGCTTAGTTTAAACTTGTGGAGTTATGCCTAGTGTGGCAAGATGATGAATTATGAAAATACTAATTTAACTAATGATGGAATTAATTAGTATTACTAATAAGTAAATAATTTCATAATGAGGTTGATTTATTTGTTATTCGTTAATTATCATGAATAATAGTGTGAGAAGAGAAATCATATATAATAAGGTTTTTCATTTAATATAAAGTGAGGTGTGACATTGAAATGAATATAATTATTATATAACACTATGTGATAAAAGTAAGCTTGAATTAGGTAATTGACCAAGTTATATAAAAAGTCTTATGTGACATATTGATGTGTGTGAAAATAATTGAATGAGTATTTTAAACCTATGAGAGAAAGTAACTTTGATTAAATAAATTAATAATAAGTAGCATTGGTACACAATTAAATTATATCCTAGTCTAGAATAATTATTACTTGAAATAAATCAATGTACATGGATTATATGATTTTATGTGTAATATATGAGTGGGTGTATTTGTATGCTCAAGTGTGAACAAAGGGTAAAATGAACCTAAGTGTGCTACTAAAGTGCTGAGAATTGGTGGTGTCCCAAAATGAGAGTGTGACACCCCCAAAATAGGTATACATCACCCATTCTGAGTTGTCAATACATGGTACAGAAACAACTACAACTTTATTATTACAACATATAAACTGTGAGTTTAAATACGAATATTGCCATCTAGACAATATCCACATATAAATAAATCCTCATCATAATTATTGATACATTATTTTACAAAATGGTGAGGACTACTAAACAACTCTCTCTAGAACCTTCATACCATACCCCGACTAGTACTCGCTACATTCTCGCCTCCGAGAAGAAAAATGGAACAACAAGGAAAAGGGTGAGCTCAACTAGCCCAAAGAAGAATATTATGACTAAGATAATATACAACAAATTATCGTTAGTCTTCAACAGAGGAAAAATCTAATAGAATACAATAGACAACAAATTTAAAATCAATATTCATAATGGAAATAATAATTCATTAGAAGAGTTAAGTAGAGAATGCAAACTACTATCTTCTATTTATGAATTTAAAAGTTCATCAAATCTATCTTTTACCCCCGCAACATCAATCAACATACATCCGGAATCAAAATTCATCTTTGCACTATATAGCCAAAGATATTCATCGATTGGTCATATTCATCTAAACACTGCCCATCTTTGCACTACGGCCAAAGATATTCATCGAAATCATTCATCTTTGCACTACTGAGGCCAAAGATATTCAATAATATCATCATTTAAGACCGAGGATGATGAAAATATTTTAAAGAAACGAATCCAAAGTGAAACAAAATGACAAGGATTAAGGATTATGGATTCGTATTTTGTTTTATCCATGTCTAAAAATACCTCAAAAATAATCATAGTGGTGTAAAATTCAAGAATGATCAAAACATGGATACAATCAAAGCTAGTATCCACAATAGATATTTTAGATTTAAAAGGAAAATTTTCATTTTTCGATGAATAGTGCAAGATTCGTGAATAGTATCAGATACGTGAATAAGGTCGTATACATGAATAGTAACTCAAACACCAAAAGTTCCAAATTTGATAAAAACTTCAGATCAATATTTCAAAGATAATGATATTGAAGAAATAATATCATTACTAAAAATAATAATATCCCTTACCTCGAAAAGATCAAGATCTACTTCTAATTTAAAAACAGGATATAGGCTATGACTTGAACTTGCACAGTATAGCAATACTCAAATTATACTCAAAATACTCACAAGAATATTTCGATAATATAGAGAGAAAACTTGAGTTTACGGTGTGATTTTCAATTCTAACCTAAGCACCCTATTTATAGGAAAATGCTTAGAACACCAAAGCAGAAAATTTAATATAATAATAATATATATAATCAAATTTTATACGCACACAAATCTGGTCCAAAATTCAGCCACACATGTGCCAAAAACAATAAAAACATTTTTCTTAATAAAAATAATTAAAACTTCCAAAAATCAATTATTTCGGAGCTTCGAAACTTCAATAATTAGTAATAAATAGCCCTTTTATCAAAAAATTCAAATCTCGCTACTTTTTATAGGAAATTCAATTCTCTACAACTTTGCAGAAGAATGTTTTTCCAAATTCCAAACATAAATTTACCGAAATCCACAAACAGACGATTTTACGCTTTATAATCAAATTTGATCAATAAATGGGGTCCCATTGAATTTGTTTAACATGTTTTAAACATTTATTGCAATAAAATACTCTTCCTCCTCGTATACTCATATATCCCACATTCGTTGTAAAAATATCACCATTATTATATTATTAAAATAATATATTTAAATGAATTATTTTATCGAAAAAAGATAAAATATTAATTTTCAACAATTGTCATTTTAAAATTTTCTCCATCTATATCCACATAAAATCAATATTTTCCTCATCATATAAATCAATAAATAATTATTCACAAATAATATTACAGAATCACTGATATCGGCAACCAGCTAGTTCCTCAGAAAGAGGGGCTTTCCAATAAAGATTTCTCCTTCTTGGCAGCGCAATTAGATGACCAAACCTCTCCTTGGGACGAGAACTTTCTAGACATTGCCAATAATGTTATCTAATAATATTATTAGGATAATATGAATTATTTCCTCGATAATGAAAATATATCGTAATGACAATTATAATAAAGAATATAAAATATCAATATGAGAATTATTAAATCAATAAAAAATTTGAGCAGTAATTATCGTAACCATTATTAAGTAGTGCCTTCTTTACGTAAGAATCCATAATTTATGCAATACTGTGTCTTTCTTGTGTTTTAACCACCAGAGTATTTTAATAAAGATAATTACTTAATAACAACTACTGTAGTTATTTTTAAACAACTTTTTTTTGTCGTTTTCTTCATCCAATCGCTTTCAAGTTATGGGCCCCCACATTCGTCTGCTTACCGTCGTGCATACGAATATTCCACGACGAAGATGAATATTCCACGACCAAACGAATATTTCCCAACAACAATGAATATTTTATAACCACTTGCTTATTTTGAAATATTTGCGTATTTTACCCATAACTATCCACATTAATCAAATCAACCCTTACTATTTCAATATAATAAATAGAAAATTAAATTTCATTAATAATAAGTTGGGGTCTTACAACCTCCCTCCTTATGAAATTTCGTCCTCGAAATTGATGTACGTGCACAGTGTGTGAAAAGGTGAGGATACCTCGCTTTCATTTTCGTTTCAATTCCCTGGTCATTTCCTCTATAGCATGATTCCTCCACGTAACTTTAGTTTGTGGTATGACCTTTCTTGGCGTGGGACATGCTCCTTCCTATCCAAGATCTTGGCAGTACCTCCTCATACGTTAAGTCTTGGCTATTTCGTCAGTTCTAACTCTATATCGTGGTTCGGGTCTTTCACGTATTCAAAAATGCTGAGATATATAAAACACATTATGAACACGAGACATACTTGGAGGTAACGCAAGTCTATAGGCTACATTTCCTACTCGGTCAAGAATTTGAAATGGACCAATAAATCATGGATTGGGCTTTCCTCTCTTCCCAAATCTTATAACTCCCTTCCATGGAGCAACTCGCAACAATACATGATCCCCTACACTAAATTCCACGTCCTTTCGATGAAGATCCGCATAACTCTTTTGTCGATCTTGTGCTGCGTTTTGTATCGTTGTCGAATCATTTGGATCTTTTCGGTAGTCATACGTATTTTAACTCGGGTCCCAACAATGTTGCTTCACCCACCTCATCCCAACATATTGGAGAACGACATTTTCGTCCATATAATGCTTGAATGGAGCCACACCTATACTTGCTCGATAAGCTGTTGTTGTAGGAGAATTCCACCAATGGTAAATACTTATCCCAACCGCCCTTGAAGTCTAGGACATAGAGTCTTAATAGATCTTCAAGAGTTTGAATAGTCCTCTCGATTGTCCGTCCTGTTTGAGGATGGTATGCCAAATCAATAAATAATCCGTGCCCATAGCTTTTTGCAAGCTAACCCAAAATCTTGAAGTGAATCTTGGGTCACGATCCGAAACTATGGATACAGGCATGCCATGCAACCTCACAATCTCATTCACGTACATAATAGCAAGACGTTCAAGGGAATAAGTCTCCCGTATCGGCAAGAAATGAGCAGACTTGGTTAATCTATCAACAATAACCCAAATAGCATTGATTCCTTGAGAAACCGTAGGAAGACCCATAACGAAATCCATGGTAATATGTTCCCATTTCCATTTCAGAATCTCAAGTGGTTGCAACGGACCCTTAGGTACTAGATGCTCCGCCTTTACACGTTGACAAGTTAAACACATCGAGATAAACTTTGCAATCTCTCTCTTCATATTGTTCCACCAAAATGTATGTCGAAGATCACGATACATTTTAGTACTTCCAGGATGGATTGCAAATGGTGTATTGTGTGCCTCCATCATAATCTTGTACTTCAAATCAGAGTCGTTAGGGACACAAAGTCTAGAGTGGACTCGAAGTATTCCTTCTTCATCAATTCTCGCTTCCGGAATAGCTCCTTCTTGTACTTTCTTCTTCATACGCATCAGCTCCGGGTCGGTGGCTTGAGCAACCTTAACTTTTCTATTAAAGTTGGCTCTATGCGTATACTTGACATCATCGCACTCATTCCCGCATATGATCTTCTACTCAACGCGTCAACTACCACGTTCGCTTTTCCAGGATGGTATTGAATAGTGTGGTCGTAGTCTTTCAATAGCTCGAGCCAACGTCATTAGCATGTTGAGTTCTTTTGAGTGAAGAAATATTTAAGGCTTTTATGGTGCGAATATATCTCCACTTTCTCCCCATATAGATAATGCCTCCATATCTTTAAGCGAAAAGAATTTGCCGCTGACTCTAGATCATGAGTAGGATAATTCCTCTCATATTCTTTAAGTTGTCATGAGGCATAAGCTATGACTTTCCCACGTTGCATGAGAACACATCCTAACCCTTTGCAGAAGCATCATGTGTAGATAACAAATCCATCCGTACGGATGGTATTGTTAGAACAGTGCCGAAATGAGTCTCCTCTTAAGCTCTTGGAAACTCTTCTCGCATTCTTCACTCCATATGAATTTTGTATCCTTCCTAGTTATTTGAGTTAATGGAGTAGTGATTCGAGAAAACCCTTCCACAAATCTCCGATAATAACCATTAAGCCCAAAAGCTACGTACTTGATCCACCGACTTGGTTGCTCCCAACTTTGTATTACTTCAATCTTGGCGGATCAACAGATACTCCATGTTTCGACACCACGTGCCCAAGGAATGCTACTTCCTCAAGCGAACTCGCATTTCTTTAATTTGGCATATAGTTGGTTTTCACGAAGCCTTTGGAGTACCGACTTCAAATGGTGATCATGATCTTCACGACTTTTGGAATATATGAGGATGTCATCAATAAAGACAACAACGAATTGATCCAAATATTCCTTGAATACTCGATTCATCATATCCATGAAAGCCGCGAGAGCATTAGTCATCGAAAGACATGACTAAGAATTCATAATGCCGTCACAGGAGTTCTAAAGGCGGTCTTTGGAATATCCTCGATTCTAATCTTGGTGATGATATCCGGAAGCGAAGATCGATTTTGAAAAGAATTGTGCCCCTTGCACTGGTTGGTCAAACAAGTCATCAATCGAGGTAGAGGATACCTATTCTTGATGGTGACATGGTTCAATTCCCGATAGTCAATCTGAAATCGCATACTCCGTCTTTCTTCTTTACTGAATAAAGCAGAGCACCCCAAGGAGATGTACTTAAGGCGAATGAAGCCGATGTCCAACAATTCACTGTAGTTGGACCTTTAACTCTGAAGTTCAATAGGAGCCATTCGATATGGGGTTTTAGAAATGGGCTTTGTACGGAGTTCGAGATCAATAAAGAATTCAACTTCACGTTGAGGGGTAGGCCAGGAAGTTCTTCAGAAATCGTCGGAAAGTCGATAACAACAGAATATTATTCAAATTTGGCGTGTCTTTATTCAAATCCATAACATGGGCTAAGAAAGATTGACATCCATTTTTCAATAAGCGAATAGCTTTATGATAAGATATGGTGATTGAATTTTAATGGTTTAGTTGCTTTGAATTCGTACAACGGGTTGGTTAGGAATATGAAAACTAACAACCTTACGAAAACAATCAATTTTGGCATGATGAGTAGTTAACCAATCAATCCCTAAAATCACATCAAAAGCAAGTATCTTTAAAGAGATAAGGTCGGCGGGTAAGGTGATGGTGCCAACTTGAATCAAACAAGATTTATAAGCAGTGGATGTGATGAAAGTTTCTCTAACGGAGTTTCCACGAGATAGGTCAAAGTCTAATTTCTCGAGTCAAGTTTAAGCGTTGAGCACAAGTAGGAGAGATAAATGAATGGGTATACCAGGTATCAAGTAAGGTATAAACTTCGAGAGATTTATAAATAGCTTACCGTGATCACCTCGTTTGGGTTCCTCGCATTATATTTAGTCACAACAAAGCGCTCTTCCGGAATTGTTGACTTTGACTTTTTCGGGACGATCTTTTGAGTCACCGTCCCCATTGAACTAGGTTTCGCTCACCGTACAATCTCGGCGATATGTCCTTCCTTTCCACAATTATAGCATACCTTGAAGCTGTTGTGTGGGCGGTTTGGGTGATATGTCCCTCTTTCCGCATTTTGTAGCATATAATGGGGTGGTCGTTCTCCTCCCTTAGAACCCGATTCTTTCTTAAGACTTTGTGCGTTTCACATGGTCGTTGTTAAATCTCCTCTTTTTAAAATCTCCTCGACTCGCTTCTTTTATTTTCATGGCCATGATTACCACGAGTGGTTACCATTTTTTTTTGTTCTTTTTCTTTCTCCATTTGGTTATTGTTATTACATTGATCGCTATATCTTTGGTATGATCCACTGGTTATGGTCCCTCGGTTGAACATACTCGTTATCTCGCTCTAACAATTGAGCCTGTTAAAAACATCTAAATAGAGAGAAAATTTATGAGAAATGAGATATTGCGTCGTATCTGGGTTTCAAACCTCTAAGAAACATCCGCGTCATCGTTCCTCATTCTCCACCAAATGAGGTGCAAACTGGATAACTCTGCAAACTTTGCCTCGTCTTTGAGACACCGTCGTGTTGTTTTGTTCTAATCGATGAACTCAACTTCCTTCATATAGCCGAACACTTTAGGAAAGTATTTGTCATTAAATAGTTTTTGAAACGTCTCCCAAGACATCTTTGAGTCTTGGTTTGGATGGAGTGCGCTTCACTGAGACTCCCACCGATGAGTCCGCCTCGCCACGGAACATAAAGGTGGCGAATGGAACCTTCTGTTCTCCGTGCATCCCAAGACATCGAATATCTTGGTAATTTTCTTGACCCATGTTTCGCTATGATCGGATCGGCTTTCCCTTAAATTCTGGTGGTCTGACTCTTTGAAGCTGCTTATTTGTGACAACCCGTGAATTGCTATCATTTCCTCCTGTATTTTGAACACGAGTCTCCTCGTGCGATTTTGCATAAGCTATGAAAAAGCTTCTAAACATCCCTCGTTCATCATCGCTTTCGGTGGTGTTGTTCACGGGAGGAACATTGCCCGACTGTTGCACGTTCTCCTCGTTGGTGAGTCTGAGTGTCTCCACGGTCTCATTTCCATTGTTAATATTCTCGATTCGACATTCTCAAATCTTTGTCATAAAACAAGGGTTAATTAAGGAAATCAATATATCACATAATATCCTTATATCTTGACCAACTAACAAATAAGCTTAGGTAGGACACACTAGCTGAAGGATTTACTCGTCTCTCCCTCTAGTTCTATTCCCCGATCTCCGCATGGGAGATCATATCCCTAAGCTACGATACCAATTGTGGCCCCCCAAAATAGGTATACATCCCCAAAATAGGTATACATCACCCATTACGAGTTGTCAATACATGGTACGAAACAACTACAACTTTATTATTACAACAAGTAAAGCTGTGAGTTTGAATACAAATATTATCTTCTAGACAATATCTATACTCAAATAAATCCTCATCACATTTATTGATACATTATTTTACAAAAATGGTGAGGACTACTAAACAATTCTCTCTAGAACCTTCATTCCATACCCCAGGCTACGTACTCGCTATATTCTCGCCTCACGAAGAAAAATGGAACAAAAAGGAAAAGGGTGAGCTCAACTAGCCCGATAAAGAATATTATGACTAAGATAATATACAACAAATTATCGTTAGTCTTCAGCGAGGAAAAATCTAATAGAATACAATAGACAACAAATTTTAAATCAATATTCGCAGTGAAATAATAATTCATTAGAAGAGTTAAGTAGAGAATGCAAACTACTATCTTACATGTATGAATTTAAAAGTTCATAAATCTATCTTTTATCCCTGTAACATCAATCGATATATATACGGAATCAAATATTCATCTTTGCACTACTGAGGCAAAGATATTCATCGATTAGTCGTGTTCATGTTCATCTAAACACTGTTCATCTTTTTACTACGGGCCAAAGATATTCTTGAAAATCATTCATCTTTGCTTTCTGGGCCAAAGATATTCATAATATCATCATTTAAAATGAAGATGATGAAAAAAATATTTTAAAAAGCGAATCGGTGAAACAAAATAGCAAGGATTAAGGATTAAGGATTAGTACTTTGTTTTATCCACGTCCAAAAAAATACCTCAAAAAATAATCGTAGTGGTGTAAAATTCAAGAATGATCAAAACATGGGATCAAACTAATCGAATAAAGCTAGTATCCGAATAGATAGATATTTTGGACGAAAAAAGAAAATTTTCATTTTTAGATGAATAGAATAGTATTAAGTGAATAATATCTGAATAGTATCGTGAATATAGTCTTGAATAGTATCGTGAATAGTAACTCAGACACCAAAAGTTCCAAATTTGATAAAACTTCAGATCAATATTTCAACATAATGATATTGAAGAAATAATATCATTCTGAAAAAAATAATATCCCTTACCTCGAAAGATTAGTACTTAATTTTGAAACAGGATATAGGCTATGACTTGAACTTTGCGTATAGCAATACTCAAAGTATACTCAAAATACTCACAAGAATCGCTCGATAATATAGAGAGAAAACTTGATTTTGGTGTGATTTTCAATTCTAACCTAAGCACCTATTTATAGGAAATTGCTTAGAACACCAAAGCAGAAAATTTAATAAAATAATAATATATATATATAAATTTCTCTCACACCTTCCTAGAATCTGATTTGATTCATCCAACACATAAATAAGATGCCCCAAACAAATAAAAAAAAACGTTTTTCTTATTTAAAATAATTTAAACTTCCAAAAATCAATTATTTGAACTTGAACTTGATAATTCATAATAAATAGCCCTTTTATCAAAAAATTTGAATCTCTTGACTATTTTTATAGGAAATTCAATTCTCTACAACTTTGCGAGAAGAAAGTTTTTCCAAATTCCAAACAAAATTTAAAGAAATCCACAAGCAGACGATTTTACAATTTATAATCAAATTTCGATCGATAAATGGGGTCCCATGACATGTTTAACATGTTTTAAACATTTATTGCAACAAAAATACTCTTCCTCCTCGTATACTCATATATCCCACATTCGTTGTAAAAATATCACCATTATTATATTATTAAAATATAATAATATATTTAAATGAATTATTTTATCGAGAAAAAGATAAAATTTCAATTTTCAACAATTGTCACATTAAAAATTTTCTCCATCTATATCCACATAAAATCAATATTTTTCTCATCATATGAATCAATAATTAATTATTCACAAATAATATTCTGAGAATCACTGATATTGTGACGAGGCGAGGTTCAGGGAAAGGGGCTTTCGATAAGAATTTCTCTTCTTGGTAGCTGTGATTAGGTGACCAAACCTCTCCTTAGGCAGAACTTTCTAGACATTGCCAATAATGTTATCTAATAATATTATTGAGGATAATATGAATTATTGCTTCGATAATGAAAATATTGTGTAATGACAATTATTGAAACAACAAATGATATAAAATATCAATATGATTAATTATTAAATCAATAAAATCTTGAGCGATAATTCTGTAACCATTATTGAGTAGTGCCTTCTTACGTAAGAATCAATAATTGGTGCAATCTGGTAGTGTCTTCTTGTGTTTTAACCAAAGAGTATTTTAACGATGATTAGTGGTAACAACTACGCAGTTATTTTTTAAACAACTTATATTTGTCGTTTTCTTCATCCAATCGCTTTTAGTTATGGGGCCCACACACATATTTGCCGTCGTCATCGAATATTCACAAAGCAGTCTGAATATTCCACGACCAAACGAATATTCCCAAACAATGATGAATATTTTATAACCACTTGCTTATTTTGAAATATTTGCGTATTTTACCCTAACTATCCACATTAATCAAATCAACCCTTACTATTTCAAAATAATAAATAGAAAATTAAATTTCATTAATAATAAGTTGGGGTCTTACAACCTCCCTCCTTATGAAATTTTCGTCCTCGAAATTGGCGTACGTACGTGGTGTTTGAAAAAGGTGAGGATACCTCGCTTTCATTTCCGTTTCAATTCCCGGTCATTTCCTCTATAGCATGATTCCTCCACAAAACTTTAACTTGTGGTATGACCTTTCTTGGCGTAGGACATGCTCCTTCTATCCAAGATCTTGGCGGTACCTCCTCATACGTTAAGTCTTGGCTATCTCGTCCGGTTCTAATTCTATAACGTGGTTGGGTCTTTCACATATTCTGAAATGCTGAGATATGTGAAACACATTATGAACATGAGACATACTTTCGGAGGTAGCAGCAAGTCTATAGGCTACATTTCCTACTCGGTCAAGAATTTGAAATGGACCGATAAATCGTGGATTGAGCTTTCCTCTCTTCCCAAATCTTGTAACTCCCTTCCATGGAGCAACTTCATGACAATACATGATCCCTATACTAAATTCCACGTCCTTTCGATGAAGATCCGCATAACTCTTTTTGTCGATCTTGTGCCGTTTGTATCGTTGTCGAATCATTTGGATCTTTTCGTAGTCATACGTACTAACTTTCGGGTCCCAACAATGTTGCTTCACCCACCTCGTCCCAACATATTGGAAGCGACATTTTCGTCCATATAATGCTTGAATGGAGCCACACTATACTTGCACGATAAGCTGTTGTTGTAGGAGAATTCCACCAATGGTAAATACTTATCCCAAGCGCCCTTGAAGTCTAGGACACGAGTCTTAATAAATCTTCAAGAGTTTGAATAGTCCTCTCGATTGTCCGTCCGTTTGGGGATGGTATCTTAGAACAAATCGTAAATCCGTGCCCATAGCTTTTTGCAAGCTAACCCAAAATCTTGAAGTGAATCTTGGGTCACGATCCGAAACTATGGATCTTGGCATGCCATGCAACCTCACAATCTCATTCACGTACATACTAGCAAGGCGTTCGAGGAATAAGTCTCCGTGTCGGCAAGAAATGAAAGCGGACTTGGTTAATCTATCAACAATAACCCAAATAGCATTGATGCCTTGAGAAGCCGTAGGAAGACCCGTGCTTGAAATCCATGGTAATGTGTTCCACTTCCATTTCGGAATCTCAAGTGGTTGCAAGCGGACCCTTAGGTACTAGATGCTCGCCTTTTACGTTGACAAGTTAAACACATCGAGATAAACTTTGCAATCTCTCTCTTCATATTGTTCCACCAAAATGTATATCGAAGATCACGATACATTTTAGTACTTCGAGGATGGATTGCAAATGGTGTATTGTGTGCCTCCATCATAATCTTGTACTTCAAATCAGTCGTTAGGAACACAAAGTCTAGAGTGGACTCGAAGTATTCCTTCTTCATCAATTCTCGCTTAGGAATAGCTCCTTCTTGTACTTTCTTCTTCATACGCATCGGCTCGAATTCGGTGGCTTGAGCAACCTTAACTTTTTCTATTAAAGTTGGCTCTGTCGTATACTTGACATCATCGCACTCGTTCCGCATATGATCTTCTACTCAACGCAGCGTCACTACCACGTTCGCTTTTCGGGATGGTATTGAATAGTGTGGTCGTAGTCTTTCAATAGCTCGAGCCAGCGTCATTGCCGCATGTTGAGTTCTTTTTGAGTGAAGAAATATTTAAGGCTTTTATGGTGCGAATATATCTCCACTTTCTCCCCATATAGATAGTGCCTCCATATCTTTAAGCGGAAAGCTTATTGCTGCGCTGACTCTAGATCATGAGTAGGATAATTCCTCTCATACTCTTTAAGTTGTCATGAGGCATAGGCTATGACTTTCCCACGTTGCATGAGAACACATCCTAACCCTTTGCACGAAGCATCATTGTAGATAACAAATCCATCCGAACGGATGGTATTGTTAGAACAGTCTTAGAAATAAGTCTCCTCTTAAGCTCTTGGAAACTCTTCTCGCATTTCTTCGCTCCAAGCAATTTTGTATCTTTCGAGTTAGGTTTGAGTTAATGGAGTAGCGATTAGAAAACCCTTCCACGAATCTCGATAATAACCATTAAGCCCAAAAAGCTTCGTACTTGATCATGAGCTTGGTTGCTCCCAACTTTGTATTGCTTCAATCTTGGCCGGATCACGGATACTCCATGTTTTGACACCACGTGCCCAAGAAATGCTACTTCCTCAAGCGAACTCGCATTTCTTCAATTTGGCATATAGTTTGTTTTCACGAAGCCTTTGGAGTACCGACTTCAAATGGTGCTCATGATCTTCACGACTTTTGGAATATATGAGGATGTCATCAATAAAAACAACA
Source organism: Panax quinquefolius (assembly GCA_020205615.1). Taxonomy (NCBI): domain Eukaryota; kingdom Viridiplantae; phylum Streptophyta; class Magnoliopsida; order Apiales; family Araliaceae; genus Panax; species Panax quinquefolius. The sequence continues at coordinate 44,951,142 of CM035151.1, read as the reverse complement.
AATGATCAAATATTCCTTGAATACTCGGTTCATCATATCCATGAAAGCGCGAGGAGCATTAGTCGAGTCAAGAAAGACATGACTAAGAATTCATAATGCCCATACAGAGTTCTAAAGGCGGTCTTTGGAATATCCTCGGTTCTAATCTTGATTTGATGATATCGAGCGAAGATCGATTTTGAAAAGAATTGTGCCCCTGCATTTGGTCAAACAAGTCATCAATACGAGGTGAGGATACCTATTCTTGATGGTGACATGGTTCGATTCAGATAGTCGATGAAAGTCGCATACTCCCGTCTTTCTTCTTTACTGAATAAAAGCAGGAGCACCCCAAGGAGATGTACTAGGGGCAGATGAAACCGATGTCCAACAATTCTGTAGTTGGACCTTTAACTCTGAAGTTCAATAGGAGCCATTCGATATGGGGTTTTAGAAATGGGCTTTGTGCGAGTTCAAGATCAATAAAGAATTCAACTTCACGTTACGGGGGTAGGCCGGGAAGTTCTTCTTGAAATCGTCGGGAAAGTCGATAACAACGGGAATATTATTCAAATTTGGCGTGTCTTTATTCAAATCCATAACATGGGCTAAGAAAGCTTGACATCCGTTTTTCAATAAGCGAATAGCTTTATGATTAGATATAGCGGTGATTGATTTTAATGGTTTAGTTGCTTGAATTAAATACAACGGGTTGGTTAGGAATATGAAAACTAACAACCTTACGAAAACAATCAATTTTGGCATGATGAGTAGTTAACCAATCAATCCTAAAATCACATCAAAAGCAAGTATCTTTAAAGAGATAAGGTCAACGGTAAGGTGATGGTGCCAACTTGAATCAAACAAGATTTATAAGCGGTGGATGTGATGAAAGTTTCTCTAGCGGAGTTTCCACGAGATAGGTCAAAGTCTAATTTCTCGAGTCAAGTTTAAGCGTTGAGCACATGCGGAGAGATAAATGAATGGGTAGCCGGTATCAAGTAAGGTATAAACTTCGCAAGAATTTATAAATAGCTTACCGTGATCACCTCGTTTGGGTTCCTCGCATTTTGACCGATCACAACAAGCGCTCTTCCGGAATCGTTGACTTTGACTTTTTAGGGACGATCTTTTGAGTCACCCGTCCCATTGAACTAGGTTTCGCTCAGTACAATCTCGGCGATATGTCCTTCCTTTCCACAATTATAGCATACCTTGAGCTGTTGTGGGCGGTTTGGTGATATGTCCCTCTTTTCGCATTTGTAGCATAGCATATGGGTGGTCGTTCTCCTCCCTTAGAACCGATTCTTCTTAGACCTTTGTCGTCTTCACATAGTCGTTATTAAATCTCCTCTTTTAAAATCTCCTCGACTCGCTTCTTCTATTTTCATGGCCATGATTACCACGGAGTGGTTACCATTTTGTCCGTCTGTTTCTTTCTCCATTGGTTATCATTATTACATTGTTGCTATCTACGAGTACGATCTGGTTATGGTCCCTCGGTTGAACATACTCGTTATCTCGCTCTAATAATTGAGCCACATTAACAACATCTGAATAGAGAAAATTTATGAGAAATGAGATATTGTCGTATCTGGGGTTTCAAACCTCTAAGAAACATCAGCGTCATCGTTCCTCATTCTCCACCAAATGAGGTCTGAACTGGATAACTCTGCAAACTTTGCCTCGTCTTTGAGAGACCGTCGTGTTGTTTTGTTCTAATCGATGAACTCCACTTCCTTCGTATAACGAACACTTTCGGGAAAGTATTTGTCATTAAATAATTCTGAAAGCGTCTCCCAAGACATCTTTGAGTGAAATTTGGATGGGTGCGCTTCACGAGACTCCCACCGATGATGCGCCTCGCCATTGGAACATAAAGGTGGCGAATGGAACCTTCTGTTCCTCCGTGCATCCCAAGACATCGAATATCTTGGTAATTTGCTTGACCCGTGTTTCCGCCCGTGATCGGATCGGCTTTCCCTTAAATTACGGTGGTCCCTGACTCTTTGAAGCTGCTTGCATTTGTGACAACACGTGAATTGCTATCATTTCCTCTGTATTTTGAACACGAGTCTCCCTAAATGCGATTTTGCATGAAGCGCAAAAGCTTCTAAACATCCCTCGTTCATCATCGCTTTCGATTGGTGTTGTTCACGGGAGGAACATTGCCCGACTGTTGCACGTTCTCCTCGTTGGTGAGTCTGAGCGTCTCCACGGTCTCATTTCCATTGTTAATATTCTCGGTCGACATTCTCAAATCTTGTCATAAAACAAGGGTTAATTAAAGAAATCAATATATCACATAATATCCTTATATCTTGACCAACTAACAAATAAGCTTAGGTAGGACACACTAGCGAAGGATTTACTCGTCTCTCCCTCTAGTTCTATTCCGATCTCTCGGAGATCATATCCTAAGCTACGATACCATTGTGGCGCCCCCCAAAATAGGTATACATCACCCATTACGAGTTGTCAATACATGAGTACAGAAACAACTACAACTTTATTATTACAATGATAAAAGCGTGAGTTTGAATACAAAATATTATCTTCAGACAATATCTATACTCAAATAAATCCTCATCACATTTATTGATACATTATTTTACAAAATGGTGAGGACTACTAAACAACTCTCTCTAGAACCTTCATTCCATACCCAGGAGCTCGTACTTCTTATATTCTTGCCTCACGAGAAAAAATGGAACAAAAAGGAAAAGGGTGAGCTCAACTAGCCCGGTAAAGAATATTATGACTAAGATAATATACAACAAATTATCGTTAGTCTTCAACGAGGAAAAATCTAATAGAATCTGATAGACAACAAATTTTAAATCAATATTATGCAGTGAAATAATAATTCATTAGAAGAGTTAAGTAGAGAATGCAAACTACTATCTTACATGTATGAATTTAAAAGTTCATCGTCTATCTTTTATCCTGTAACATCAATCGATATATATACGGAATCAAATATTCATCTTTGCACTCAGGCCGAAGATATTCATCGATTAGTCGTGTTCATCTAAAACACTGTTCATCTTTGCACTACGGGCCAAAGATATTCTTGAAATCATTCATCTTTTGCACTCTGAGGCCAAAGATATTCCATAATATCATCATTTAAAATGAAGATGATGAAAAATATTTTTAAAAAAGCGAATCCGGTGAAACAAAATGACAAGGATTAAGGATTAAGGATTAGTACTTTTGTTTTATCACGTCAAAAATACCTCAAAAATAATCATAGTGGTGTAAAATTCAAGAATGATCAAAACATGGATACAATCAAAGCTAGTATCCGAATAGATATTTTAGACGAAAAAAAGAAAATTTTCATTTTTCGATGAATAGTCTACGTAGATATTAAATGAAGTGTCAAGATATCGTGAAATAGTCTTAGTATCGTGAATAGTAACTCGACACCAAAAGTTCCAAATTTGATAAAACTTCAGATCAATATTTCAACATAATGATATTGAAGAAATAATATCATAGTAACCCCAACATGAAAAAAAAAATAATATCCCTTACCTCGAAAGATTGAAGTACTTTAATTTGGAAACAGGATATAGTCTTTATGACTTGAACTCAGACTTGCCGTAACAATACTCAAAGTATACTCAAAATACTCACAAGAATAAACTCGATAATATAGAGAGAAAACTTGATTTACGGTGTGATTTTCAATTCTAACCTAAGCACCTATTTATAGGAAATTGCTTAGAACACAAAGCAAAATTTAATATAATAATAATATATATATATATATTTTTCTACGCATACCTAGAATCTGATTTCAGACATCATCAATGACACATGTTAAAGATGCCCCCAAACATTCCAAAAACGTTTTTCTTATTTAAAATAATTTAAACTTCCAAAAATCAATTATTTTGAACTTGAACTTCAATAATTCATAATAAATAGCCCTTTTATCAGAAAATTCGAATCTCGCGACTTTTTTATAGGAAATTCAATTCTCTACAACTTTGCAGAAGAAAAGTTTTCCAAATTCCAAACAGAAATTGACCGAAATCCACAAGCGCAGGCGATTTTACAATTTATAATCAAATTTCGATCGATAAATGGGGTCCATGAGCATGTTTAACATGTTTTAAACATTTATTGCAACAAAATACTCTTCCTCCTCATATACTCATATATCCCACATTCGTTGTAAAAATATCACCATTATTATATTATTAAAATATAATAATATATTTAAATAATTATTTTATCGAGAAAAAGATAAAATTTCAATTTTCAACAATTGTCACATTAAAATTTTCTCCATCTATATCCACATAAAATCAATATTTTTCTCATCATATGAATCAATAATTAATTATTCACAAATAATATTCTGAGAATCACTGATATTGACAACCGAGAGCGGTTCAGGAAGAGGGGCTTTCGATAAGAATTTCTCCTTCTTTGGCAGCATGATTAGGTGACCAAACCTCTCCTTAGAGCGAGAACTTTCTAGACATTGCCAATAATGTTATCTAATAATATTATTAGGATAATATGAATTATTGCTTCGATAATGAAAAAATTTGTGTAATGACAATTATTGAAACAACAACAATATAAAATATCAACGCGTGACAATTATTAAATCAATAAAATCTTTGAGCGGTAATTATCTGTAACCATTATTGAGTAGTGCCTTCTTTACGTAAGAATCAATAATTGGTGCAATCTGGTAATCTTCTTGTGTTTTAACCATAGAGAGTATTTTAACGATATATTACTTGCAGTAACAACTACTGCCGTTATTTTTAAACCACTTATATTTGTCGTTTTCTTCATCGATATCGCTTTTCGTTATGGGGCCCACACATGGGCTGCTGGTAAATACGAATATTCCAACGATCTGAATATTCCACGACCAAACGAATATTCCCGACAACAATGAACAATGAATATTTTATTTTTTTGCGTATTTTTGCTTATTTTGAAATATTTACGTATTTTAATAAATAACTATAAATTTCATTAATAAAATTGGGGTCCCTTACTAATTTCAAAATAATAAATAGAAAATTAAATTTCATTAATAATAAGTTGAGGGTCTCGTATTCGTATTGGAATTCCTAAGGTAGTAATATCGGACAATGGACGTCAGTTTGTGGGATCGAAATTTGAAACATTTTTGAAAGAATTGGGGATCCAGTACAGAAAGACTTCAGCAGCTCATCCTTAGTCAAACGGACAAGTTGAAGTGACCAATGTAAGCGCTTTGAATGGGATCAGCCTTGATTAGAGCGAAGCTTAAGGCGGATGGCCGGAAGAGTTACTTAGTGTGTTATGGGCTTATCGAACTACTCCGAGGACTACAACGGGGGATTCACCTTTCAGACTGGCCTATGGTACTGATGCCTTAGTCCCAGTTGAAATTGGATCTCCAAGTCTTTGGGTTAGTCAATTCAAAGAGATCTACATCGAGGAAGGGTCAAGGCCAATCTTGATTTGCTTGAGGAAGTCGAGAAGCTTGACTTAATCAAATTGGCGCCCCTATCGTGAAGAGTGGCCAAGCATTATAATAAGGGGTAAAGTTTCATGATTTGAAGTAGGAGATTTTGTCCTCGAGAGAAGTCAAGCATCTACACCTCGTAATCTGGGAAAAGGCGATGCCAAACCAGGAAGGACCGTATGAAATCCTTTGAAGTCAAGGTCGGGGACTTATCGGTTGAAGACATTAGACGGTCGACAATTAAAAAATACTTGCACATTTGTGAGCTTAGGAAGTACTTTCGATAAAAGCGATGTCGAAGACATCTAAGTGCGTAAATATTTATGTCATCATCAATAAAAGTTCCTTTTTCTCTCAAACAAATTTTGTCTCCGATTCTTTGATCGGTTCGATTGGTGTAAGGAGGTTCGGAGGACTCATTGACCATTTGATGGTAGCCTTGCGGTAGAGTGGGCCTCGCGGGTTTGTTAGGCCCTTCGTGGTAGAAAACGCCATCCTTAAGACGTTGTCGAGCCTGCGTGGTAGGCAATTGTCGACACTTAGACCTTGTCAGGCCCTTCATTGTAGGCAAGTGTCATCCTTAAGACGTTGTTAGGCCCTGCGTGGTAGGTAATTGTCGACACTTAGACCTTGTCAGGCCCTTCGTGGTAGGCAAGTGTCATCCTTAAGACGTTGTCAGGCCCTGCGTGGTAGGCAATTGTCGACACTTAGACCTTGTCAGCCCTTCGTGGTAAGCAAGTGTGTCCATCCTTAAAGACGTTGTCGAGCCCTGCGTGGTAGGCAATTGTCGACACTTAGACTTTGTCGGGCCCCGTGGTAAGCAAGTGTTGTCCTTGAGGACCTTGTCGGGCCCTTCACGGTAGACAATCTGTCGTTCTTTAGACTTCATCAGCCCTTCGTGGTGGCGAATGTCATCTTTTGGTTTTGTTAGGCCTTTTGGGGTAAACAAATTCCCAATGAAGCAGATCTATCTCACACTTCGGTAACTAAATAAGTATCTCTTTACTTTATTACCTAAACTTTTTTTAAGTGTCGAGTTCGGAATGCCTCATTCTTTGACTTCATCTTATCAATTATATGACATGCTTGGTTGTTAATTAACAGTTCGGGTTAAGTCCATGAAAGAGCTTGTACATATTTCTAGTTGAATTAATATTGAAGTATTGGCAGAAAGTAAATGCACCGAAGTCATAGGAGAGGAGATCACCTTTCATTAATATTTAATTTGATTACAATATTAGAAAATTTTTACAAATCTTATGAATTAAAGAAAGAAAATAATGTGAAATCTTCACAAATATTCTTTAATAAAACCGAGGAAAACAAGAGCATTAGCTTGAGGCACCATCCTCGTCATCCGAAGGGTCGAAAGCGAGGATGGATCCACGTTAATGCTAATCGCTTCTCCTTGCCACGACTCCGCAGAGCTCATAGCTTTGAGTATATCTTCATGATCTCTCCGTTGATCTCATCCGAGTTCGATACTCTTCACAGATCTCATTTGCGAAGGTCATTTGTTAGAGGAGGCCCAAGGTCCCGAAGAGCCTTGAGTTCTCTGATTTCTTCTTCAAGCTTTTGGCGCTTATTAGGATATGCGAGTTTTTCGCCAAATTCTAGTTTTGGATCGTCTTGGTCAAGATCTTAGCATCGACCTTTAATTCCTTGATCTTCTCCATCCTTATTTCGCTCCTCCGAACCAAGTCAACATTCATTTTTGACGATCTCCTCATACTGTGCTTTAGTTGACTTTAGTTCTTCATTGGATGCCTTCACATCTCCCTTGGCTTGGGCCAACTCTTTTTGAAGTCCTTCATTTGTATGAAGAACGCTTTCACGTTGAGTCCTTTCCCGAGCCAAAGCAGATTTCAGGATGGCATTCTCCTTCCTCAGTGCCTCTTCTTCGGATTCAGCCTCGATGGACTTTGACGTGACACGAACACGACATTTGCTATCATGTCCAGTATTATTTGATCAGTTTCGGATGTATAAGTATGAAGATAAATACGGAAATAAAGGAGAAAACCGTTTACCTTCGCCAGGTAGCTCATGCCTTCGATAAGCAAATCCCGCTCGAATCGTTTCTCGAATCGATGGTCATTCCGGTTTCACAGACGAAAGCGCCGAGCAGTTGAAAAGGAAAGTTGGCATTAAATCGAGGCCACATGGTTGGAGAGGCCATAGCGTCATCTGAAATTCAAGAATCATTGTCTGGAGGAGAGGGCATGGATTGATTATGAATCGGCGAGGGTCCCATATATATATTTTACGGAGAAGGAGACCGAATCAGAGTGGGTTAGGGGCCGGTGAAGGAGCAGAGGATGAACTGGAAGGCTATCGATGGATGTTTCCTTTTTCAGGATGAAATGGGGATGATCCAGACCGATTCATCATCGGACACACAATTTGATTGGGACTATTGGGGAATATTAGTGAAGACGATGGAACTCATGACTCTTTGGCGGTCGGAAGTTATCTTCGTCCTTATCTTCTTCAAGACGGAGAACCTTTGCCCGATCGTGCAAAGGTATGTCAAGCAGTCTTCTCTTCATCGTGATAGATTCAGAAGGTGCAGAACTAGGGTTGGATGTGAGGGCTGCTTGTGGAATTGCTTGGGAGTTGCTTAGAATCACTTTCGAGACTTGTTTTAGAAATTTGGGTGGATTTGGATTTCTTGGCGGATCTTTTCCTTCCTTGATGGGTCGAGGATTCTTTGGTACGTTGGGTTCATCGATCCGGGGTTCATCATTTTGAAGAGAAATAGTTGGTGGATCGGTGATGAGGGATCACTCGGGAAGATTCTTCATTGGATGCTCTTCACTCAGATCCGTATTCTTCCCCGCCAAAAAGTCTTCCGGTTCTTTTACTTAGAAGAAGTTGGTTTGATCGGAGACACTTGCGCAAAAACCATGTATCGGAACCCATATCACTTAGATATCTCAAAAAATTGTGTTACAAAGTTGTTCGAAACTTACATTTGTGGTCATATAGCCAGGCTTGCTTGGTCAGAAGTGCAAAACTCCATTCCTTTGGTGGAATCTTCTTCAAAAAATCCACCATCTCCTTCACACACTCTTTGAGGATATCTCCAAAGTCAGCAGAGATCCGATCAGAGATAGTCCAATCTGGAAGAGAAGAGATTTCGGGTCCCGTAACAAAAAACCATTTTTCGTGCCAACCTTTGTTGCTTGAAGGGGTATCCATCAGGGGTCTCCTCTCAAATATGGTGTTGGGTCGAGGAGACTGTTTGCTCAACATTTTGAAACCTCGTTCTCGGGACCTACCGACAGAGAAGAGGGTGAAGAAGATGTCGACAGAGGGAGGAATCCCTAATTCATGACAGAAGGCAATGAATGCCAGGATGTGGATATAGGAATTAGGCACCAACTGGGCAAAACCCACTTCTATGAACCCTAGGAGGGTAACGACGAAAGCATGGAGGGATAGGCGAATCCCCTTTTCAAGGAAAGTGACTGGCATAGTGACCCAACCATCCGGTCGGTAGTACATGCGCTCTTCAGGAGCGGGAGCCCTTATAGCATACATATCCGGAATCTGATAGCGAATCCGGAGGATACGTATCTCAGATTCCGTGACGGTGGAGGGGATATTGGCACGGGGAAACTGTTCCCCATCCTTGAAGAAGTCGGAAGGTGGTGAAGAAGGGATCAGAGGCGGATTTCTCCCCATGGTTGCTGTAGATTGGGGGTTTGAACTCAAACCCTCTTGGTTAGGGTTTGGATTGGGGGAAACGGTGCTAACGGGAGTCACGCGAAGGGGAGAATTTTGGCTAGAGTTCACAGTCACCATTATTGAGATTTCGTAAAACAGAGAAGGAAGTTCTGGGAAGGAGAAGAAAGCTCAAAGGTTCAAATTTCAAATTGGCAGGTAAAACCGTCAAAATTGGTAAAGTTTATCTTTTATATCTTGTGGTTTACGGTGGGACGAAGGTGGCACATTAAATGTTAGTAATGATGAGAATTCGAATGGGAAGCGTCCGGATCAATCCTTGGATATTTTATCAGATTGGGCCTCTCGGTTGGACTTCCGATTTTTAGACCATCTTTTTCAATTTCAATCCTTTATTGACTGGGCCTTTTACTCTAAACATTCAGCCGTCCCCTATCTCATCTTATGGACCAAGTTGGGTATGTTTTAATTGTTTCTGTTATGGGCTTTTAGTAAATTCTAATATTATGGATTCACTTATAGTTTTCTATTAAACATTCATTTCAACAAAAACTAGGGGGTAATGTTGGGTCATGATATTTCCCTCTAGGCCGAGTAAGTTGGGCTTACTTATTAAATTAATCCATTGGGCATTCATTATTGAACCTTGAAAGTCTTGGGCCTAATCACCATGTTATTTCTATTTAACTCTATAAGACAAGGTGGGATTCGTTGGATTAACCCGTTGGATCATTTAATATCTATTACTTTGACTTGTAATGATGAAAAGAGCATGACAGTTGGTGGGACACCGCCATGCATTAATGTGGATGGGATTATAGCCGTGGTGGCAACATGATGACCAAAAGGTAGTGAGTAGACTGCAGGCAGGCGGCAGGACCCATCAGATCACGGGGGTTGTGTCAGAGGTAGTGGGTGGCACGAAAAATCGGGCAAAGAGAGTATAACCTATCAACTAAGCCTTCGAAAAGAGGTACGTTTTCATACACACATATACACTAAGAATTATTATTTCTCTCAATACACTAGGCATTACATTCTCCGTTTGTTAACCTTGTGAACACGTACACTAGATCGTCCAAGCTTGTGTTGTTTATCGTGTTTCTTTATGCGGGATCGAGCGCTTTACGTGATTGGGACGTTGGAGAAGATCTGGCGTTAACACTTATGATATCTTACAGCGCAACCCAAAATATTTAACAACATTTTGAAAAACAAGTTAGCAAAGAACATCTCGTCAGACAAGAATGTGGTGCGAGGATGAACACCGTGATACTTGGAAAATCGATCGACTATCACAAAATCGACCTCATTCCATCAACCTTCTTGAACCCGAAATGAAATCCATTGACCGATCGCGAGTGCATCGTCAGAATGGGAAGAGGCTGCAACAAGCTCGCTTCACTCTTTTTCTCAAGCATTTACTTGACACACAAGACAAGACTTGACATACGCCTCAACGTTGTTCTCTATCTTAGGCCAATAGTATGAGCGAGACAGTAACGCCAACATTCTCCCAATTCCTGGGTGACCAGCCCATTTTGTATCATGCGTCTCATGCATGATCTGCCTCCTCAAGCCCCCACCACAAGGGACATACAACCTACTGCTTTTTGCATAGAGCAACTCATCTTCAACCCAATATCTTCGAACTAGACCTTCTCAGACTTGCGTTCAAGTCTTTGGTAAAATGACATCATTTTAGGATCCTGTTCTTTGATCTTGTCCAGTACTCGGCCTCAACCCACGATTGAGCAAAGAACGAAATCTGGACAAATTTTTGACTAAATGCATCGACCACCGAATTCGCAAGTCGCTTTATGTACCCATGCAAAATCAAATTACGCAAGAACTCCCGCCAACGCGTCTGCCTTTGAGTCACTTTTTTCGAGTTTTGAAGTAGGTGTTAGCAACATTATCGATTACCACCACAAACTTTGTGCCTGATAGATAATGCTTCCAAGTCTCCAACAAAGGCACGCATTGCGGTCATTTCTTTCTCGTGAGTCTTGTCATCATTGCTTTCCAAGATGTGAGACCCCGAATTTTATGAAATAAAAGTATTCAATTTTTTATTTTGGTAAATAGTTAAATTGATAAAAGTTTAAATTTAAAGGTGATATGTGAATTTTTTTAAAGTATATGAAACAAGTTGTCAAAAATACCTTGATTACTATTCACTCTAGTATTATTCACTCGAGTATTTGGGGCACTTTTGTGTGAGTACTATTCACAAGTTACTATTCACTAAGTTACTATTCACCTAAATTACTATTCACCGAATATTATTCACTCTCGGGTATTTAGGGTATTTTTTAGGTTTTGAGAGTACTATTCACGAGTTACTATTCACGGAGTTACTATTCACTGGATTACTATTCACTCTAGTATTGTTTACTCGGGTATTTGAGAAACTTTTGTTATTAGGGGTACTATTCATGTGGTACTATTCTCAAGTATTATTCACGGTACTATTCATTAGAAAAATATATTTCTTTTCTTGGCCTAAATCATTTTTGAGTACAATATTATTCCATGAAGAGATGTACTAATTTTTTGAATCAGTTGGTTGAAATTATAATGAAAAAGCTTTTTATATAAAATGTAATACTTTTTATAAAGTTATTCTATAAATAGAATATATTATATTCTATTATGCATAGTGTTTTCATAGTAAAATCTTTTTATATAAAATAGAATATTTTTATAAAGTTATTCTATAAATAGAATATATTATATTATATTCTATGTGCATAGTATTTTGCATAGTAAAATCTTTTTATATAAAACAGAATACTTTTATAAAGTTATTCTATAAACAGAATACATTATAAAATACTAAAATATAATAACATTTCTGACATTATCAAGAGTCTTAAATAAGTCTAAATGAATATTCTTCCAACCCTCTCACATACCTCTCAACGGTAAATAGTTCAAGTTGATCTTGTAAGGTACTGTTGGGTCATAATACTTTAGACATGTTGAGGTGGGTCTTGAAAGTATTAGGCCGGTTCATTGGGCCAGCCCATTGGGTGAATATTATCTTTATTTTGGGGCCTATGAAGTATTAAGTTTTGATAATAATAGAATTACTATATGAGTATGGTTCCACTTGGGCTTCAATGGGGTGTAGATTGGGGATAGAACTTTGATCATCATCTCTGCATTGACTTAATGAGGATTCGACAGGGCTTAAGGCCTGTTTGTTTCGCTCTTAATAGGGCTAAATGGCTCAATCGAACGATTGTACCATTCAGATCGCTTTGTTTATAAATTTTAAAGTCTGAATTGGGCTTAATCCATCTGAGCGATTCTTTTAAAAAAATTGACCTGAATCGGCTGAATAACAATTTTTACCCAAATAACCTCTCGCTGCTCTCGTTTCATTCGCTCTGTATCTCCACCTCCATCTCTTCTCTGCATCTCCATCTCCATCTTCTCTGCATCGCTGGTCCATCGCAGGTAAACTCTCATCTCTACGACGCTACTCCATCTTCACGTCGCTACTCCATCTCCCAAATTTGATCTCTGTTTCTTCTTGTATATGATTGGTATGTGATTCAGATTAATAGTTAGGGCTAAACTGAAAGTGAATAGTATGAAAGGGGGAAAGTTAGAATTTTGTGAGTTTGTTTGTTTGTTTGCTTGCTTGCTTGGTATCTGTTTGGGGGATTGATTGTATTGAAAGAGAAGAGTAGGTTTACAATATATAAATGGCAGAACAAGGCTTGGAAGTCTTTTTTGATGTAATTTTCGTTGGAAATTAACAAAAAATAGTAATTTCCATAAATAATAGATAATTTATCTTGATGTTAATCAAGGTATTGCTTATTTGGGGTTCCATTTTTTTGTTAATAGATTGGTTGTACTGATTTGGATGTGATTAAAAACAATCACCTTATCACAAGGAAATAACAAAAAAAAAAAGGGGACCTGACAAGTTTATTATAGAAAGTAACTGAAAATGTCTTGAATAAATCAATTTTGCCAATTTTTCTCAGAGGAGTTTTAATGAAAATCTCTCTATTTTTTTAGGAGAAACTGAGCTAGCTTTATTGATCAAATGCTAATTTTAATATGATTTCTTAATTGCATTATATTAGATACTATTACATGATAATTTCTTTAAGTTGCAAAGTGAAAAATCCTATAAGATAATTGTCTTGCCATCTTGCAATTCATATTGATTATGGATGGTTATACAATGTATAAGTGTACAACAATGTGATACACAGTATAACCCACAAACAAAGATTTAACAATTATCTTTTGATCCTTAATTCGTATCTTTTGGTCTGTAATATTTTAATGGTGCTAGTGTTATTAGATGGTTAGCAATTTAATTGCCTTTCGGGCAATCTTTGAGGCATCCTCATCAGACTTATTTCCGCTTCCAACATTTTGGAGTTTCAATGCATTGGTTTTTTGATAAACATTGTTTATAAAAAGGGGAAGTATTTTTGTTGAGATTTATAATTTTCTCATGTCAAAGTTGTGCAGATTCTGAATTTATTCTCATGTTAAATTTGTTTCTGGTAGCTAGATCAGCTCTGTTATAATGAACATTGTTTTCATTAACTAGTATGTGGCCATGTGGGCTCTTTATAATTTAGGTAGTACATAATCTACTGGAGTACATTATTTCTAAATTCATCATTTTATTTGTGTTAGGCATGGAACAATCGGGTGAAACTCAAAATCAAAGAAAATCAAGAGTGAGTTGGAGAAATGAAAATGTAATGGAAACTTTTCTTGAAGCATGTATTGGCGAGGTTACGGAAAATGATAGGCTAGGCGGTAGTCTTAAGCCATATTCATGGTCAAAAGTGGGAGAAATACTGAAGAACACCCACAATTTTATTGTAGATCCTAAGCAAATGAAAAATCGTTATGATTATATAAAGGGAAAATATACTGTATGGTGTCAACTAAAAAGAAAGACCGGAAATCATTATGATCCCACAACTAACATTGTTATGATTTGTTTGATAATTTATTTGAATTATTTATTTTTATTTGTTGTACAATGAATATTGTATTTAATTTTTTTAAATACGTCCAGACAAAATTATATACTTGTTCAGCATAGTTTAGAGGGATAAAATAGTAAAATACTGGTATTTAGATATTTCAGACATATCAATTATTAAACAACTTTTTTCATTCAGATTCAGATTCAGCTCATTCAGATTCAGATTCAGATTCATTCAGTTTTTATCAAACAGCCCCTTGGTCGGCTAAAAGATGTGGGCCCGAAAAGTCAGTTGCATACAGGACAAACTGGACTTTGGAGATATAAAGCAAGGATGACACACGGTGAAAGGTAACTAATTAATTATTGCTCTCAAGTCACTAGATATTTATTCCTCCATTATTAACCTCATGATCATCAGTCAGATCTACTCTCATGGAGCTATTCTCGATAGTCCAGCCGTCGAGCTTTTTGGTGTTTGTTGTATTATTATCATGCATTGATCGTAGCGTCTTACGTGATTGGGACGTGGCAGAAGATCTTGGCGTTAACAGTACCATAAATATCGTAGACATCATCGATTGTTGTTATTAGGCAATTCAGCTTTGTGATAATCCTGCTACAAGATTGAAACTCAGGCTTGAAATTCACTCCGATGGTCCAAAAAAAGTTTTCCATCAATCTGTCCCTAGCAAAGCTCAACTTTTCTCCCAAACCAGTACTCTTCCACCACCTACACAAAAGACCAAGAAAAAAAATAGGATTCTAGCCAAGTAAAATTTATTGCTTAATTATGTAAATGAAAAAAAAGTATTCTCTCCGAGTAAAATTAGCTCCTTAATTATGTAAAGTGTTTGTTAGATGTATATAATGGGCCTAGATCTAGCATATAAAAGTATCAAACTCTTTAATTCAAAACTAATTTACAATGAAAAAATCGGCCCTAATCATTATATACAAGACATACTCTCTAAATGTATTTGATATATAGGATGAATCTACACAACTTATACACTTAACATTTTTCCTCCGGATGAATATGAGACTCGCACAAAAATAGGCCTAAATCTAACATATAAAAGCATCACAAACTCTCTAATTCAAAACTAATTTGCAATGAGAAGAGTTGGGACGTTGGGTATGGATCTGGATATTAAAGCTGCGGATGAGGTTCTATTTAACCTTTCGATCAATCGGATGGACCAGTCACGATGTGTTGTAGAAAGATAATCTTAAATTTACGTTATTGACTATAGATCAATCTCATACATATATAAGGAAAGATAATCTAAGACATACATTAGTCAAGTTTGACTAATTAACGTTACTCAACAAAAACGTTGTAAGTTTTGTATAAAATTATAATGAAAGATTTTTTATATAAAACCTTTTTAAAGGGTTAGAGATGAGTTGGATAATAGAGATTTATCATCCAACCTTGAATTTGAATCGTTAACCTCTTGATATATATATATATATATATATATATATATATATATATATATATGGGGACCGATTTATAATAAACATTGTAAAAAAAAGTCTAGTCTTACAACATATCATGTCTCTCCATCCAAGAAAATCGAACGGATTAATAGAATTACGTCATAGTTTAGTTTCGAGATTCCGCAGTTTAATACTGCGGAGGGAAGAAAGACCAAAATGCTTTTCCTATATAAAATCAAACGACATGCGTAGTATTAAACTGCGGATCAGCCTTTCCATTTTCAAATTCACAGCATATTTTTTTTCTCTCCTCTATTTGACAAAGCAGACAACTAGATTTGGAAATGGCAGAAGTAATTTGTTTGGGTAGAATTATGAATGATTGAATTCTGGAAGAATTGAATTTATGAATTAATACAAAGTACGAATGATAGAATATAAATTTAATACAAAGTAGAGAATGTTATCGTAGAGTGCCTTATTGATCAACCCAGCTGGGTTGAGCTTTTCTCTTCAACAGAAACCATAATCCCTTCCCTTCTCTCTACTTCAAATTCAATAACATAGAAAAAGAACCCATATATAAACCAACCAAATCATCACAACCCAAAATCTCAATTACAAAATTACATCTTTACATCCAAAGGCACAAAAATTGACCAAAACGCACAAAAATTGACCAAAACCACTTCAAGAAAACCAATAATTCTTCAAATAAATGGGAGATTAGCAAGAACCCAGTTCACAAAATCCCATTTTCCTTGAGAATATTTAGTGGGGATTCTGAGACCTAAATTTGATGGAATTGAAACTAGTATTATGAGAGGAATCAATCTAATTGAGCTAGCACAGAGCATGCCTGAAAATTCCAAAATCAAGGAACAAAGACATCTGATTCCGAAGCCTTCCAACCATCTGACCCCAAACCTTCCGCCATCCGAAGCCAAAGACATCCGAAATCTGATCTGAAGTCATTTGCCATCCCAAAGCCGAACCGATCCGTAGCTAGGAACTCGATCCCGAAGCCAAGTCCCGAAGACATCCATTATCATCTCCCAAACCTGAAGCCCAACTCCCAAAGTTTACAAAAAAATTTAATCTTTGTTTGGTTCATGGATCATGTATGAAAAAGGATATGGCTGCACTTGAGACATGATTTGATGAAGATCTTGAAAAGCCTTTATATACACACAAACTCGGCAACACAAGCAATAAGGGTGGGACATCATTGCTAAACCTCTAGCTCTCACCTGACTCAACATAAGATTAGATGATGAGATTTTTATCCCTAGGCAATTTATTTTTTATTTTTTATTTTGTTCCTGATTAAAAGTATTTTTAATCAAAAGGATTGGTTGAAGAAGATATACTAAAGAAGATATGGTAGAGGTGAGAGAAAAAAATGCTGTGAATTTGAAATTGGAAAGGCTCCGCAGTTTAATATTGAAGATGTTGTTTAATTTTTATAAGGAGGGTGTTGGTTGGTCCTCTTCGATTCCTCGCAGATTAAATGCGGAATCATCAAAACTAAAGCTGCAGACAAGAGTTTCTATTAATCCGATTCGATCTTGAATGGAGAAATAGCGATATGTTATAAGGTTAAACTCTTTTTTACAACGTTTGTTATGGATTAGTCCTATATATATATATATATATATATATATATATATATATATATATATATATATATATGGAAGGAAATCGTGCCTTTCTAGTTAGGGTTTTCGTGTTTGAGGAAGAGAGAAATTCACGAAGAAAGACGGAATTGATTGATTGATTCAAGAGGGGAGAAGAGCGGTGTGCGACATCCAATGACGCGTGGTAGAACTCCTAGAATCCGAAAACCTTGTTAGGTAGCGAGGGATTCAAGGAGCCTTCTTAAGTGCTTTGGTTTGAGAAAGAATGTCCAAGAACCCTTAGAATTCTAAACCTTGTTAGGTAGTAGCAGAGGATTCCAAGAGATTCAAGCTTCTAAGTCCAAAGAAGAGGTCTCAACTCCAAAGTCTGAAGTCCAAAAAGAGTCTCCCTCCTTCGTAGAATGGAAGGGGTATTTATAGAGTTTCTGGAACTTAAGTAGTCACATGTCGTGCACATGTCTTCATGGAAATTCGAAATACCCTTTAGTCCACTAGAATAATGCTCATATCGTCACGTCCTTCTAGCCACCAATCCAATCCTCAATCAATTTCTAAAAGAGCCTCCTCACGAGCCTTTCGCCGGGACACGTGGAGACTTCTCTCTGGGTCTAATATATTTATTTTCGATTTTTCCGTCTTCATTCAATTCTGAGATTCGAACCTTAATTTGCACATTTAATGAGGTCATGGAACCCTAATTGTACATTTAATTCAATTAGATCATGTTAGCCTTAATTTGCATTTGGGCCCACATTTGCCCCTACACACGAGAGTCCCATTTCAAAGAGACGATCGTGTAAGAACACTTCAAGCTTTTGAATGATTTCGTAGGACTCCACTTTACTGGTCTTTGAAGACAAGGGTCTTAGAAGAGGGAACCCCTAGGGAGCCAAACTCTTAGGGTTAAACCCTAGGGAGGTAAAACCTAGCAGGCTCTTTCTTTGTACATATTGAAAAATCTTCTAAAAATCTTTTCATAGCTTGCCCAATATTTGTTTTCTTATTTTTCTCGAAATTAAAACAAGAAAGATCATCAAATATTACCTAATAAAATTCAACCTAATAAAATCTTTCTTTTGGTAATCTAAATCTTTCCTTTTTATCAAATCAAATCATAATTTTATTTTGGAAATAAAATTAAAATTTTCTTTATTTGATTTTTGAAGACAATATCCTTCCTTGTCATTATTATTATTTAGAAAGAAAAGATTAAATTTGAAATTTCCTTTTATTGGGAGTAAAAATCAAATCTTTTCTATATTTAGAAAATAATATCTTTATATATTTCTATTTAAAAACAAAATTAAATATACTTATCTTTTGGTAACCAGATTGAATCCTTTCCTTAATGGAAAAAGAGTGATTGCTTCTTTTTCCGTTGTAAGTATATTTTGGGGGGGCTATACATGTATTCATATATATGCATCTCCCAAGAAATTCAGGCCTCCTTTTTTATCTTGCTTCATTTTGGATTTTCTCTTCATATGAGCCGGGAAGATCATCAAGGAGCGAGAAGAAGAATTTCTTCCATCCAAGCGAGAGGTAACAAAGAGGATTCCTCCCTATAGGTCGAACCACAGGGTTGAACCTATAGAGTCGAACCCTATGGGGACCCGAACCCTTGGGGTTCCATTCCTTCTTATCGTCTTCACTCATTCAATTTGCTTACTTGCATGCTTTCTTTCGATTTCTCTTAACTTGCTTCCTCTATTTCTCTTTTTCATTTGTGCAATTATAGTCTTTCTTTGTTTATGAGCCCCATCAACTTGATCATATCTTGGTTTTTCCTCAAAATTCATAAAAAAAGGCTATAATTTTCACATCAAGAAGCATTTGTTCCAAGCGGTTGATTTGTGGAGTAACAGGACCTCAAAGGAATAGAGGGACAACTCCTAGGTGGTGAACCTTATGGGGGGCGAACCCTAAGTTTTTTTCCAGGCACCTCCAATCTTTCTTTTGTCTTAGAACCCCATTACCTTGATTATATCTTGATCTTTTCCCTCGGATAATAAAGAATGATTTGGCATTTTTGACAAAACACGAAGGAATAAAAATCATTTGCGTTAAATGAAACCACCCTGTGTGGCCGAACCCTAGGTGGACGAACCAAGGGGAAATCAGCGATTAGATGGAAAAAAATAAAGTTCGGAGGAGTAGTTACTATTTTGATCATAACTTTTGATCTGCATTTTGGAGTTTTGAGCCCATAATTTATCAAAACAAAGCTAGCGATGAGCCCTATAAAATTTAAGGCCTTGGCCATTCCATATACCATTATGATGATTTCTTTTTACTTGCAGGACCTCTTTAGAGCCCTTATGATGATTTCTTTTTGCTTGCAGCCCTCTTCGTTAAACATTCGCAGACCAAAACCGCCAAGGAGGCCCCTGCTTTCTTAGTGATTGGGGAAGGACTCCCTTATTGGTCCTTCCGACGTCTTTTGGGGAGCAAGTCCGGACTTATGATAGTTGTTGGTTGATTTCACAATCAAAGCAAACGTGCAAGTATACACGATCAACAAGTAATATAGTGATAAATTAGAGTGTCGATCCCTCAGAGAATTCCAATTAATAAACTCCAACTACTAGTACTGTATCAATTCAATTTTATTTAAACAACCAAAAATTGTGATTTTTAAAACTAAGAAAACTAATTTTAATAAAGCAAGAAATTATTCTAAAAGAAAACAAAGAACAAATCAAGAATTGTTTGAATGCAGATAAATGATAATTAAGACTCTAATTTCCCCAATTATGATTATTAAATCAATTATCAATTATCCCAATTATTATATCTCTTGAATTGTTAATGTGAATTCTCAAATGCCAAAAGCCCTCTCTCGAGTGATCAATTGCCTTCTATTTAACTTGATTAATTTTGCTATATCTCTATGCAAAACAATTGAATTAAACTCGTTACAAACCCAATTCTTTTTTATGTTACATGCGGCGAATAGATATTCTCATTCTATTCACAAACCTAATTATTCCTTTGTGCAAATAAATAAGTCACATGTCACCGCTTGATTTCTAACTCTAGAATTCCTCTCTCGATTCCTTCAGAGTAACACGGTAATTATTGGCGGATAATTAATCAATAAATACAAGGCATGATGAACAATTCACTTCAACATAAATAATTGGAATAAATTAGATAATCAATTCATAACCATAAAAGGTTCCATTGGAATCTTAATAAAAGGAATTAGTTCATGATGGAAATAAAAACAACAAATAATTGATAAATCATCCTTAATGAGTTACACAATTTAAAAGAATAAAGAAGAAGAAGAACTCCAAGTTTCAAGCCTTCGGATCCGCTTCTTCCTCCTTGATCGATCTCCAATTGTGTAGAATAGAGTCCCAATTCAATAAAAAGAATCAATTTATATTTACTTGCCCAATTCCACAAATTCTAATCCAAATAGACTTCCCATAAACTCCTAAAACAAAGTCAAACTAATAGTCAAAGCAATGTCCACGCTTTATTCCACACGCGGTCCAAGTCGAGCCAGTAGAAGACCGGTATACCGACGCTAGTTTTAACTCGAGGGCGGTAGCCCGGCACTAGGTGCGATGATTGGTTCTCTTTTCCTTTTCAAACCCAATAGCTTCCAAACGCCCCACAACTGCAAAACAACACAAAAACACAATAAACACGATACTAAAGCGACTCAAAAATACACAAATCTAAACTCGAGTATATCTAATTCATGGGTATATTACCCAATCATCAAATACCCCAAACTTAAATCGTTGCGTGTCCTCGCTAAAAAAAAACACAAACAATACTGAATAACTAAACATCATGCAAATGCAAACTAACTAAATGACCTTAATTCCAAAGCAATTCAATATTTGACCGAATATCCATAGGCCTCGGAAAATCACAAAAACATGCTAATACCTCGTGTTAAAATAGATCAACAATATCCCAACAATCAATCAATCTAAATCATTATTACCGATATTGTAAAGTGTGTGTTCAACAACCATGCTAACCAATGAAAAGCAAAAAGTGAAAGATAATAAAGTTCATAAAAAGCTTCATACAATTCAACTCAAGAGTTCATCAAATAAACTAGATTCAATTGAAATTAAACAATCACCAAAAATTGTGGGTCAACATGAAATACTTATGCTTATTATTTAATTTTTTTTTTTTTTAGGCGGGGCATTTTGCACTTTTCCGCTTTATTATTATTATTATTATTTTCTCATGACTATGCATTGTCTTATTCCTTTAGGCTTTTAAATGCTACCTTAATGAGCTTTCGACCAACGACTCCCAAGCCATTAAGACCTTAGAGCGCTAGGTGTAGAGACAATCCCCTCGGGCTTACTTTTACTCAAGTAACAAAGGCCACAAAACTAGACAAGCGGTGTTTATTATTATTGTTTATTATTATTATTATTTTTTATAGCTTATATATACTCCATATATTTTTTCCCCAAACTTGAGTTCATATCTAAATTAGGTCTTCACTAACTATTTAACTTGCTCTTTTATTTCACTAGCATTCATCCTTTAGAACTCTATTATCTATCCATTTAAACTATCATAGCTAATATGGTCATCTTTCCAAATGTGTTATCCTTGAAATATATCGGTGTCAAAACAGATAGAGATTCAAATCATGTCAAGAACATCATATTCTTGACTCAACAATCCTTATTGGACTTGTTCATGCAATTTTAAGTTTATCATTGGCCTTAAAATATACTCACTATCAAAAGTCGGAATTACATGCAATCTTAAATGCAACATTTATAAAAATTAAAACATCCACAAACTATTAACAATCACGGTTTACTCATGCAAATAAAAATAACACTAAACAACTACCCCCAAACTTATCTAGAGCAATGTCCTCATGCGAGAGATAAAACAAAATAAAACAGAGGACTTCCCTGATGAGCCTAAGCCTCGGGTGGAGCATCGTCATCCTCGCTCATCTCTAGATCAGAAGGGGGAAAAACTGTCAGGATTGGGGCAGTCGGGAATTGGCTGAGGCTAACACCCGAAAATAGCTGGGCGTTCATCGCATTCTGTGCTGTAAATTGAGCAACCAAGTATTTATAGATCACATCTTGGCGTTCAAACAGGCGGACATTTTGGGCTTCAATATTGTAGAACCATCCATTAACTTCTCTTTGGACAGCTTTGGGAACCACACCTCGATAAGCTTCAGACGAGGGACCATAAGTAGGTGGAGCCTGGGGTGGTGGAGCTTGAGATTGTTTGGCTTGGGGAATTATGAAACCCAATCCCCTAGGGTGATTTGCTCCACCTGTCCACACTTTGTATCTGCTTATCAACTTGTGGTCCAACACTGGCATAGGCGTTTGGATCATCTTGTCTGACTTCCATTTGACTCCGAACTTAGAACATACTACGCAGATGAGAGACGGATGTGGTAACCCTCCAGTGGTTCCTCCACGAGATGCTCGGAGGATAGATTGTAGAATGAGATGGCCTACATCAATTTTAAATCCTTTGATTATGGAGTATAGAAGCACTGCACGTTCCCTGGTAACATGACTCACATGGGTGCATGGCATGAGTTTTGCGCAAATGAACGCATACCATGCCTTCCCATATAAGCTGAGATTCACGAGTGGGAAAGTCATGCTTCCGCGTTCATGTACTGTCCATGTGGTGCCCGGCTGACAAAGCTCACGAATTATCTGCTCATAATCCGGCCCATCACTCACAAACTGTGCGTATTCGTCGTTCAATCCCTCTAGTGGCAGTTGATAGCACCCATTGAAGTCCTCTTCGCCAATTTCGACTATTTTTCCCCTTACAAATACCCCGTAGTGATCATGCTCGGGCACGTTGGCATAAAATTCTTTCACAACTGCAATCACCGCTGGATCGGGCTGCGCGGTGAGTGTGAACCAGTTCCTCTCGACTATCATGACTGCCATGTCACCATCCTTTGATTGATCCGGTCTCAACCCACGTTCCGGGACTAATGATCGAGTAGCCATGCGGTTGTATCATTCCTAAGCCGCAAGACTGACAAAACGGCGGCTATCAAATTTTGGCGGTGGAGTTGAAGCGGTTCCTGAACCTTCACCACGCTGACGTTTGGATGCCATGTCAAAATTTGTTCAAAGATTTACAAGCGTGTAGGACTCGAATCATCAGTCCCAATGAAGGCTGGCTAAGACTTGAAACAAGCGCCGGGGCGCTGGGCAACAGGGCTCGTGTGCAGGGGTAGCGTCTGAGCGCTGGGGAATAATCAATATTGAGCGCCGGGGCACTGGTGATTCGTAGCTTGAAGAACTCCCTAGCATCAGGGCGCTTGAGTGCAGTAGCTGGTGTGAAGGCATAGCGCCGGGGCGCTATGGTCTTGTGTAATCTGAGCGCCGGGGCGCTGGGCTGCCATGACTTCAAGAGTCAAGCACATGTTCTCCAACCTGCAAAGTGAGACTAAGTAAATAAGGTCATGCAACCATGATACAACTCAAGACTCAATCACCCAAAACGTTGACTAGCTCTACTACTTAATACTAAAATAGAGAAATGATATGCACTAAATAAATAAATAAATAAATAAACTAAAAATAAAAATAAAATAAAATATAAAATGATTGGGTTGCCTCCCAATAAAAGCTTTTGTTTCTCGTCGTCGCCCGACTTTCTTTGGTATGCTCAATTATCCTTTGGGGTGGAGAGGTTCATGGCCAAGTAGTTTGACGTTCAATGGGTCCACTCGGTAATGTTTGAGTCTTTGACCGTTAACCTTGAATGTGCAATTTGAATTTGGTTTTTCGATCTCGATGTTACCATGTGGTGCAACAAACACGACTTTAAAAGGTCCCGACTAACGAGATTTCAGCTTTTTCGAGGGAATAACCGCGATCGAGAATTGAAAAGCAAGACTTGTTGGCTCGGTTTAAACATCCTATCGAGAATTTTCTTATCATGCCAAGCTTTGACTTTCTCCTTGTAGAGTTTTATGTTTTCATAAGCGTTGAATCGAATTCATCCATCTCATTGAGCTGCAGTGAACTTTTTCTCACCGCTTGCTTGTACATCGAAATTGAGCTTCCGAATGGCCCAGTGTGCACTATGTTGTAGCTCGACTAGGAGGTGGCACACCTTTTCGTAAACCATTCGATAAGGTGACATACCGATCGGATTCTTGTATCTTTATCTGACATGCCCATAGAGCATCGTCAAGACGTAAAGACCAATCTTTTCGTGATGGATTGACCACCTATTTCCGAATTCTCTTGACCTCTTTATTCGAGACCTCGGCTTGGCCATTGGTTTGGGGATGATACGCAATTTGCGATTTTATGATGAACCCCATACTTCACCAACAATTTTGTGAGGCGCTTATTACTGTAAATGCGATCCCTCATCACTTATTATTGCCTCGGGGAGTCCCAAATCGTGTGAAGATGTTCTTCTTTAAGAATCGAAGAACAACTTTGGCATCATTTATGGGTAAAGTCGCGGCTTCTACCCATTTGGACACATAATCCACCGCTTGAAAAAATATACCGATTATTAAAAGATGAGGGAGCGGTCCCATGAAATCGATTCCCCAAACGTCGAACGATTCTACCTCCAATATAGAGTTGAGTGGCATTTCATTTCGCTTGGAGATATTACTACGCGTTGGCATCGATCACACTTTAGCACATAGAGATACGCATCCTTGAATAATGAAGGCCAGCAAAATCCTGATTGTAACACCTTAGCCGCAGTTCGACCACCGGAATAATGACCTCCATAGTCTGATGAGTGGCAATGACCCAATATGCTGTCCATCTCTTCATATGGCACACAACGTCGAATCATTTGATCTGCGCGGGCTTTAAACAAGAACGGTTCATCCCAATAGTACTGCTTCACGTCATGGAGGAATTTCTTTCGTTGTTGCGAGTTCAAATTCGGTGGTAACACCTTAGCAACCACATAATTCACATAATCAGCATACTAAGGCAGTGTTGTGGTTACTCGGAGAAGTTGTTCGGTCAAAATTTCTCGTTAATCAGTGCATTATCTTAGCTCTGTACCTCTGCATTTTCCAACCGCGAAAAATGATCCGCCACTTGGTTTTCTGTACCCTTTCTATCCCGGATCTCCAAATCAAATTCTTACAGCAGTAACACCCACCGTATTAACCTCAGTTTGGCATCCTTCTTTTTGATCAAATATTTGATTGCAGAATGATCCGTGTAGACAATGACCTTGGTCCCAATGAGATATGCTCTCTAAATTTGTCGAAGGCAAAACACAACCGCAAGTAGTTCTTTTTCGGTGGTGTGTAGTTCATTTGAGCGTTTGTCAACGTTTCTTTGGAGTAGTAGATTGTGTGAAAGATCTTGTTGTGACGTTGTCCCAATACTGCTCCCACTGCATAGTCGCTGGCATCGCACATCAATTCGAATGGTAAAGACCAATCGGGTGCCACAATGATCGGAGCAGATACCAACTTCTTCTTTAAAATCTCGAATGCCTCGATACATGACTGATCCATTTTGAAAGGGACATCTTTCTCCAACATGGAACATAAAGGTTTTGAAATTTGTGAAAAATCTTTGATGAAGCGTCTATAGAAACCTGCATGCCCCAAGAAGCTCTGGACTCCCTTCACTGATAATGGAGGAGGTAATTTTTCAATAGTCTCTATCTTCGCCTTATCCACCTCTAACCCTGCTGCAGAAACCTTATGCCCTAGAATAATCCCTTCTTTCACCATAAAGTGACATTTTTCCCAATTGAGAACCAAATTAGTTTCCACGCAACGTTTCAACACTAAAATTAGATTTTTCAGGCAAAGATCAAAGCTATCACCGAACACAGAAAAATCGTCCATAAATACCTCCAAATTTTTCTCGACCATATCAGAGAAGATTGCCATCATGCACCGTTGAAAGGTTGTCGGTGCATTGCATAAACCAAAAGACATACGTCGAAATGCAAACGTACCGTATGGGCATATGAATGTCGTTTTCTCTTGATCCTCCGGTGCTATAGCAATTTGATTATATCCAGAATAACCATCCAAGAGACAATAGAACTGATGTCCAGCTAGCCTATCCAACATCTGATCAATGAATGGCAAGGGGAAGTGATCCTTGCGTGTGGCTTTATTTAGCTTGCGGTAGTCCATACATACTCTCCATCCTGTAACTGTTCGAGTAGGGATGAGCTCATTAGCTTCATTCTTCACCACCGTCATACCCCCTTTCTTTGGTACGGATTGTATAGGACTTTCCCATGAACTATCTGAGATCGGGTAAATAATGCCAGCATCCAACCACTTTATAATTTTCTTTTTCACCACCTCCTTCATGATGGGGTTTAGCCTTCTTTGCATCTCGATGGTTGGTTTTACCCCCTCTTCCATTAAGATTTTATGCATACAGAATGACGGGCTAATACCTCAAATGTCCGCTATAGTCCACCCAATTCTTCATTTTGAATTCTCATGAAGACCCGTAGCAGTTTTTCTCCTTTTTGCAGATCGGTCAAATCTGTCGAAACAATCCTTTGGTAGGGTATCGTCTTTTCCCAAATAAGCATATCTGCAGATGGGATGGTAATGGCTTTAAGTCCAAAGACCGGTGGCTCTTCTATTGAGGGTTTGAACTTTTTACCTTCCGCTTTGGGCCTCTATGGTGTCGAAAAATTGAGTTCTCTTCCGAAAAGACCGATGGTGTGTCTAGCCATTTGACATATTCAATATCCTCTTCAATACCATATTAAATGCATCTGAGCAAAATAGATTCAAGTGGGTCCTCCGAATAAGTTGTGCTGAATTTATGATTCACCAATTCCTCCATGACATCAACCCGCATACATTCACCTTTTTCTTTTGGGTAAGACATTGACTTGAAAACGTTAAAGGTGACCTGTTGATCTTTAACTCGCATTATCAATTCACTTTTTTGAACATCAATCAATGTTCTACCTGTTGCCAAAAATGGTCGCCCAAGAATGATCGGGATTTCACTGTCCACTTCACAATCCAGAATAAAGAAATCCGCGGGAAAGATAAATTTATCCACTTTTACTAGCACATCTTCAACAATACCTCGTGGATATGTAACCGATCTATCCGTTAACTGTAAACTAATATTTATTGGGCGTGGAGCCTGAAGTCCGAACTGGCTGTAGACGGATAATGGCATTAGATTTATACTGGCCCCCAAATCACATAATGCTCGTCCGGCGATTTCCAATCTCACACGGTATATTAAAGCTACGGATCCTTGAGCTTTGGCGGTAACTTATTACGAATGATGGCAATTGCATTCTTTGATCCAATCTATTGTTTTGAATTCACCCAATTTCCTCTTCTTCGACAAAACCTCCTTCATAAACTTCGCGTAACTTCGGCATCTGTTCCAAGGCTTGACGAAGGGATGTTGATATGTAACTTCTTAAAGATATCCAAAAATCGTGAGAAGCGCTTATCAACTTGGATTTCGAAATCTCTTGCGGATACTGGTATGGGAGGCATTATCTTTGGTTGGTTTCGAATTTTTTCATTGTAAGGTCTCATCTTGGCGCTTTTCGGTCTCCACCACTTCCTCTGTTTCAATTGATGCCTTGTCCTCCTTTTCCCTATCCGTGGTCGACTCTTGTAGTTCTTTTCACTTCGTAGATTTACCGCCTTACAATGCTCATCTGCGGGTTTTTTCGGTGTCGCTCGGAAGTGTTCCAAGTGGTCGGTTATTCAATGCATGTGCCATTTGTCCCATTTGATTTTTCAGATTTTTGATTGATGCATTACGACTTTGTATACTTAGCTCCATTTAATTAAATCTCTTATCACTCTCCTCACTCCTTTTCTCGATTGCTTTAACAAATCTTTCCAAGGCTTCTTCCCAACTTGCTTTCCAGACGAGTTGTTGTATACGGTTTTGAAACCCGAATTGTTTTGTTGTCTCTTGCCATTGTTCTTGCTGACTTGGTTGTTACTCCATGGAAACCCCGGATGATTTCTCCACCCGGATTATATGCATTTTGATTGGATAAAATTTTTTGAGTAGGCCGACTATAACTCCCCACATCTTGTCTTTGCTTCGAATTTATGGCACATTGATCCGTAGTATGACCCCTAACACATATTTCACAAAACCATCGCTACTGCTTTGAGTAGATTGTGGGACTTAATAATTCTATATCGCTTAGCCATTGCGGTCATTTGCACTTGTAATGATGTTATCGCATCCACATCATACTTTCCATTGTTTTCGGAGGATTAGTCCTTGTCATGGGCCCTTGATAGTTGTTGGTGGCCATCGTTTCTAACAACTGATATGCCTTGTCTAAATTTTTAGACATAATCGCTCCTCCTGCTGCTGCATCAATACTTGCCCTCGTGGATGCTTGTAAACCATCACAAAATATCCCCAATTGCATCCTTTGTGGAATTCCATGGTGTGGGCACTTGCATGAGCATATCCTTATACCTTTTCCACGCCTCATACAACGATTACGAATCAAACTGTATGCGAAGGTATGAATATCATTCAAGTAGTTTTTCTTGACTTTCTTTGGTGGGAAAAACTTAGCTAGAAATTTTTGAGCTAAGTCGTCCCAAGTGAGGATTGAGTCCGGAAGGTAGAGAGTGAAACCAACTTGGTGCTTTATCTTTCAAGGTAAATGGGAACATTCTCACCTTATAGCTTCTTCTGACACGTTGTTGAATTTGAAGGTGTCGCAAACTTCCAAGAAACTTAAGATTGCTCATTCGGATCATCTAATGAACTACCCCCAAACTGACATTGATTCTGAAGCATTTGAATGGTTGCTGGTTTGATCTCAAAGGTGTTAGCATTGATTGCCGGCCTCCTAATACTCGACTGAATATCCGTGACATTCGGCATGGCATAGTCCGAAGTGATTTCTGATCGTTCCCCGCCATATTCTTTGGAATTTCTTGTTCGCCAGCTTTTTCTTCCTCGGGTGGTCTTTGCATTAGTCGATCATTGCGCTTTCGGAACTTCCTTTCAATCTCAAATCGTATAAGGAAAAAGTCCCTTTCTCGCCCTTGATCTAGTGTGCATACACTTGCAAAGAATTCCTGCAAAGACAAGAAGAAAAATAAGTAACGTTTAAATTAAGACCGAATTGATTATAACTAATATGGAATTAATATTAACAAAGAAGTCCCTAAGAATCTGCGGCGCCAAAAACTAGTTGGTTGATTTCACAATCAAAGCAAGCGTGCAAGTATACGATCAACAAGTAATATAGTGATAAATTAGAGTGTCGATCCTCGAGAGAATTCCAATTAATAAACTCCAACTACTAAAGATTGTATCAATTCAATTTTATTTAAACAACAAAAAATTGTGATTTTTAAAACTAAGAAAACTAATTTTAATAAAGCAAGAAATTATTCTAAAAGAAAACAAAGAACAAATCAAGAATTGTTTGAATGCGAGATAAATGACAATTAAGACTCCAATTTCCTCAATTATGATTATTAAATCAATTATCCAATTATCCCAATTATTATATCTCTTGAATTGTTAATGAGAATTCTCAAATGCAAAAGCCCTCTCTCGAGTGATCAATTGCCTTCTATTTAACCCAGATTAATTTTGTTATATCTCTATGCAAAACAATTGAATTAAACTCATTATAAAACCCAATTCCTTTTATGTTACATGCGCAAATAGATATTCTCATTCTATTCACAAACCTAATTATTCTTTGTGCAAATAACTAAGTCACATGTCACCACCTTGATTCTAACTCTAGAATTCTCTCTCGATTCATACAGAGTAACACGGTAATTATTGGCGGATAATTAATCAATAAATACAAGGCATGATGAATAATTCACTTCAACATAAATAATTGGAATAAATTAGATAATCAATTCATAACCATAAAAGGTTCCATTGGAATCTTAATAAAAGGAATTAGTTCATGGCGAAATAAAAACCACAAATAATTGATAAATCATTCTTAATGAGTTACACAATTTAAAAGAATAAAGAAGAAGAAGAACTCCAAGTTTTAAGCCTTCAGATCTGCTCTTCCTCCTTGATCAATCTCCAATTGTGTAGAATAGAGTCCCAATTCAATAAAAAGAATCAATTTATATTTACTTGCCCAATTCCACAAATTCTAATCCAAATAGACTTCCCATAAACTCCTAAAACAAAGTCAAACTAATAGTCAAAGCAATGTCCACGCTTTGTTCCACTTGTGCGGTCCAAGTCGAGAGTCGAAGACCGGTACCCGTACCGGTTTTAACTCTTGAGGCGGCGCCGGGGAGCTAGGGTGCGATGGTAGTTCTCTTGCCCCTTTCAGCCCAACAGCTTCCAAACGCCCCACAACTGCAAAACAACACAAAAACACAATAAACACGATACTAAACGACTCAAAAATACACAAATCTAAACTCGAGTATATCTAATTCATGGGTATATTACCCAATCATCAACCGTACAACTTTTCCTCCACTAGAGAAGGAAGGCTTGCTTCTATATGCCATGACTTGTAGAGGTTGGGACGACTTTCCCCATTCCGATCGCATTTCCTGTAAGACCCCAACTTTTATGAATAAAGATTAATTTTTCCAAGGCATAAAGACATATTTGTCTTCGGCTCCTTTATTGGTGAAACCTACTCCGGCTGAGACCTTGTATTTATATCTGGCAGCTGGAGCAGTGCTAGTTTGGGAGGTCAGCGGGAAGAAGCATCCGGTTTATTATGTCAGTCACGTCTTAAGAGATGCTGAAACCAGGTACCCAAATATTGAAAAATTTGCCTTCGCTTTAATAATTGCTAGTCGAAAGCTTCGACAATATTTTCAAGGTCGGCTCCTAGTTGTCTACCCGGATCAACCACTGAAGAAGGTGATGAGCAAGCCAGAAGTTTTGGGGAGATTAACAGCGTGGACTATGGAATTATCATAATTTTTTATTGAATATCATCCTCAAACTGCTATCAAAGGTCAAGCCTTGGCCGATTTCATGGTGGAGTGCTCGTTCTCAAGTAGATGTTGAAATGCCGTAAGTCGAGACATCCAATCGAAAGCGATTGCGAGTTCTTCAAAGATCGTAATTCATGGACGGTGTATGTTGATGGATCTTCTACATGAGATGTCGTGAGGGAGAATTATTTTGACAAGTTCGGAGGGATTCAAGGTGCAAAGAGCCGTGATTTGGGTTCAAAGCAACGAACAACGAAATTTGAATATGAGGCGGTGTCATGGAGTCCGACTAGCAAAAAGTTTAGAAGTTCATAAGTCGATCATCTCTGATGACTCTTAACCGGTCGTCAGCAAACAACTATCGGGAGAGTATGAAGCTCGTGGGACGAGGATGATCAAGTATTTGGCAGAGTTGAAGGACCAACTTCAGTATTTTGCTTCCTATGAGTTTCGGGGCATAGAACGTAACGACAATTCTATTGTCGATGCATTGTCGAAGCCGCCACTACCACGGATCTTTGTTGTTTTCAATGGGTCGTTTATTTGGAAGTTTTTTGCGTTAATGGGCATCCAAAGATGTAGCGGTAATGTGTATTGAGCGATATAACTGTTGGATGACTCCGTACATTGAATATCTGGCAGATGGCGTCCTTTCTTCGGATCAGATGCTAACAAAAAAGATCAAGTACAAGAGTGCTAATTTCGTTCTTATTGATGGGGACCTTTATCGATTGGCATTTTCGTCACCATTATTGAAATGTCCGGTTCCATCCAGAAATTTGAGTATGCTCTTCGGGAGGTTCACGAGGGTATTTGCGGTGACCATATGGCCGCTAAGTCTTTGGCTTATAAATTACTTCGGCAAGGGTACTACTGGCCTACGATCTTCAAGGAAGCTACAGAATATGTGAAGAAATGCGCGAAGTGCCAGCTCAACAGCCCGATCCCGCATCAGCCACCAGAAGAGCTATACTCAATTTTATCTCCTATACCCTTTGATGTATGGGGGGGTAGATATATTGGGTCCGTTGCCGAAAGCTAAAGGTCAGGTCAGTTTTGTCATAGTTGATATCGATTACATGACCAAATGGGTAGAAGCGAAGCCACTTCGGTTGATAACGGAATAAGAGTGTTTGAAGTTCATGAAAGAGTTCGTAGTGTTTCGTTTTGGAATTCCTAAAGTAGTGATATCGGACAACGGGCGCCAGTTCGTGGGATCAAAATTTGAAGGATTTCTGAAAGAGTTGGGGATTCAACACAGGAAGACTTCGGTGGCTCATCCACAGTCGAATGGGCAAGTTGAGGTGACCAACAGAACGCTTCTAAACGAGATCAAGCGCAGACTGGATAAAGCTAAGGGAAGATGGCCAGAGGAGCTGCTCAGTGTATTATGGGTTTACCGGACTACACCGAGGACTACAACAGGGGATTCACCTTTCAGATTGGCCTATGGTACTGATGCCTTAGTCCCAGTCGAGATTGGATCTCCAAGTCTTTGGGTTAGTCAGTTCAAAGAAATCTATAATGATGAAGGACTAAGGACCAACTTAGATCTGTTGAAAGAAGTCAGAGAGGTGGCTTTGATCAAATTAGCAGCCTACCAGCGGAGAGTTGCCAAGCATTACAACAAAGGGGTAAAGCTTTGTAGATTTGAAGTGGGAGACTTCGTCCTCAGAGAAGTCGAAGCGTCTACACCTCAGAACATGGGAAAACTGATGCCAAATTGGGAAGGACCCTATGAGGTGATCGAAGTACCAAAGCCAGGAACTTACCGACTGAAGGCATTAGACGGATCCGAGATCAAGAACACTTGGCATGCTGGAAGACTTCAAAAATATTTCCAGTAGAGATCGAGTCAGTTTATCGGAAGTCTGTTCATGGTTGTTCATCATCAATAAAAGATTCACTTTTTCACAATTGATTTTCTTCATATTTGTCCTAAGTTCACAATGGAGTAAGGAGGACGGGGGGGACTCGCTGACCATTCGATGGTAGCCTTTTTGGCAGGTGGTCCTTATGAATTTGTCAGGCCCTTCGGGGTAGACAAACTTCATTAGTGTAAGGAGGATGGGGTGGACTCACGTGACCATTCGATGGTAGCCTTTTTCTAAGGAGTGTCCTTATGAATTTGTTCTACCGTGAGTGGTAAACAAATTCCATGGTCCTTTAATATTGCTTTTTCATTGCGAGTGGTAAATCAATATGCACCAAGTAAGGAGGTATGATCGGACTCGCTGACCATTCGATGGTAGCCTTTTTGTCAGGAGTGTCCTTATAAAAATTGTTCTACCCCGAGTGGTAAACAAATGTCCTTATATACTTGTTCTACCCCGAGTGGTAAACAAGATCTTGATGGTGCAAGAAGGATCAGCCGAATTCACCTTATACATGATCTATCTCACACATCATAAACGATAAGTATTCATTACTTTATTTTTTGATCAAGTGTTGAGTTCGGTTCATTGAGTTCGATTTGTGTCATTTCTTAACTTAACTGTTATATGCCTTATCTGATTCACAATTTAAGTTAAGTCCAAAAGAGTTTTGTATAGTTTTCAAGATCATTAATGCTGAATTATTGACAAGAAATGAATCAAAACAGAAGCCATAACAGATAAATTTAAAGATTCGTTCATCCATCCAACCATAATATTAAACCATTACATAAAAGTAAAATCCTTTTGATAAAGTTCTTAAAAATAAACCCCAGAAAGACAAATAATCTTCACATAAATCTTAAAAAGTCAGAATGAAGCAGTAACATTATCAGGCATTATCTTTATTTTCAGAGTCGAGCAGGGCCGGATCTAGTTGTGTTGCCACTAGTTTTTCTTTGCCTCAATCTCTAAGAAGCTTCATACCCTTCATAGTATACCTTCAGAATTTCTACACTAAGCTCATCAGACGTACGATATTCCGCCTGTATCTGCTTACGCATCTCTTCAGTCGAAGGAGGACTTCGATCCCTTAAGGCTTTCAGCTTATGTCGAAGCTTCCGGTGCTTGGATGAATGTTTTTCACTTTCTTCATTAGCCTTCACCCAAAGAATGTTGATTTGTAGCATCAGGTTTTGATTGGCCGCAACAAGTTCTTCAATGTTAGCCTTCAACACTTCAGTCTCTTCAACAAAATGAATGTTCATGTCAGCCAACTTCTGTTCACTAGCTTTAATCGCCTTCATTTCTTCCTTGACCGAAATCAGCTCATTCTTGGACTCCCTCAGACCCTCTTCGATTTGGGTAAGCTCCCTCCGAAGGCCTTCATTGGTGTGAAGAACACTTTCGTGTTCACTTCTCTCCTGAGCTAACGATGCCTTCAGCATGTTATTCTCCCTTCTCATAGCATCATCTTCGGCCTCAGCGTTTACATGTCTAGGACGTAAACGTTCGAAGATCGCATTTGCCTACATATATCCAATAATATTCAATCAGTTTCAAATATTTAAACAGGAGAAAAAGTGTATTAAACCAAGAAAACTGTCACTTACCTTCGCCAAATAGCTCATGCCTTCATCAAGAAAATCCCCGTTTGTATGATTACCAAATCAGTGATAATCAGTTTCCCGAACGAAGGTATCAAAAAGCTGAAAGGGGAAATTAGCATTGAACCGGGGCCACATGGTCGGTGGTCCCATTGCATCATTTTGAAATTCTTGTAATGAAGGCCTTGGGGGGGAAGGCATAGGTTGGTCACGAGGTGGGGAAGGGTCCATATATACATTCTCGGGAGAAGGAGATCGGACTGGACTGGGTTTGCGAATTGGTGAAGGTACAGGTGTCAAGCTCGGATGGCTGTCAGATGGTTGTTTCCTTTTTCGAGATGGTGCTGCGATGGGATCGATTTGCCCTTTTTCACTAGTAACTCGAGTTTCCACTAGAGTCGAAGAGGGGGGAACAGTTGAAGAAGACACTCTGAGTTCATCAGGAGTCAGAGGAGTAATCTTAGTTCTTAATTTCTTGACTCGAAGGAGTTGTTTACGATCGTCTGTAGATAGATCGAGTAAACTCCTCTCGAAATTTGGTGTTAGGTCGATAATTGGTTCGAGTTAGGAGAGGGTTTCGAATCGACGGGATGGAGATTGGTTTGGGTTTTCGGATAGCTCTTTTCTTTCGGTGAGGTTGGAGGACTTCTTACGGAAGAATAGGCTCATCATCCTCTCGCCTACATGAACCGAGAGCTCAAATATGGGTGTTTCAATTGGGTGGTTTGAGTTGAGAGGGGCTTTCGTTTGTAGAGGATCAAGATCGACTTCGCAGATTTTCTGCCAGATTATCTTGGATGGGACTTCCTGTTGTTGGGGAAATTGACAATGGATTTCTGGACTTTCCAGTTAGAAAATCCTCCAAGTCCTTCACCTCCGAAGATGATGGTTTAATCAAAGTTACTACAGAAGATTAACAGCTTTAAATCAGAATCCATATCACATCAATTTTCAAATATTCATAAAATAAATCCGCACCTACATTTATGGTCATATAACCACGCTTGCTTATAAAGAAGTCGAGTTCCATTCCTCCTTGAAAAATTATCAAAACGTTCTCATCATTTCGACCTCATGTTCTTGAGAATGTAAGCGAAATCGGTAGAAGTCTTCTCATCAGTGGCCAGATTCTAAGAAAGAGGTGATTTCGGGTCCCTTGACAAAAACCACCTCTCATGCCATCCTATTGCTGTCAAGGAGTGTTCACCAACGAACGTCTCTCAAACTTCTCTCCTGCCTTTGAAGGATGCTTACTTATGGCCTTAAATCCTTTCTCCCTGGACTGGCCGATCTTGTATACGGTGAAGAAAAAGTCGAGTGTAGGTTCGACACCTAGCTCATGGTAGAAGGCGATGAATGCTAGGATATGAATGTAAGAGTTCGGCACCAATTGGCCGAGCCCAACACCCAAAAACCCTAAGATAGTCACTATGAAGGCATGGAGAGGGAACCGAACCCCCTTCTCCAAGATGGTCATCGGAACAGCCGTCCATCCTTCAGGACGTTGATACATTCATTCTTCAGACCTAGGAGCTCTCACCAAATGGGTATCCGGAATGTGACAACGAGTTCGGATCTTCTTCAAATCAATCTCTGTAACTATCGATGGAGTGTTGGCATGGAGGTATCATTCCTTACTCCTGTAGAATGCAGAAGGGTTGGGGAGAGGTTTCGTTACCGGATTCTTACTAGGAGTTGCAGCTGTCGGATTGGAGCTTGAGGCTCCTATGTTGGGGCTTGGGTTTGGTGGAACAACACTGATCGGTGTCACTAAAAGAGGCGAACTTTGTTCAGAATCTTGAGAAGCCATTGAGGAGATTTCGCAGAGAAGAGAAGAAAAACTCTGAAGAGAAGAAGAGAGCTCAAAGGTCCAAAATTCAAATTGGCATGTAAAACTGTCAAATTTGGTAAAGCTTACCTTTTATACCGATGGTTACACGGTACACGAGGGCGGCACATTAATTGACAGTAATAATCAAGAATTCAGATAGGTAGCTTCCAATTCAAGATTCGGATATTAACCGGGTTAGGCCTTTCAATTGGGTTTCCGGTTCTTAAATTGTCTTATGATTTTAATTCATTTCCGTTTGGGCTTTGGTAAGTCTTATTTTGGGCCTATTTCAATCATGGAGCATCTATAGTTTTCCATTAAATATCCTATTTGATAAAAAACTAGGGGGCAATGTTGGGTCATGATATTTCTCCTATTGGGCCAAATGGATTGGGCCTATTTATTTAATTAGTCCATTGGGTCTTCACTATTGAGTCTTTAAGTTATCGGGCCTAGTCATCATCTTATTCCTGTTGAATCCTTACAGGATCGGGTCGGATCAATGGGTTTACCCACTAGATCTTTTAATATCTCTATCTTTGACTTGTAATGATTAAAAAGGATGGCTGTTGACCAAAAGTCTGCAGATCATTAATGTGATGGGATTATAGCTTATTGGCCAGATGCACAATGGAGAAAAATGTGACAACTCGCATGCGATCGGTAGAGATCAACGAGAGAGGGAAAATGACATGATGACGGTAGTAGGTGGCATGGTAAACCGGCTAAGAGAGTATAACCTAACAAGGAAGTCTTCAAGAAAAAGGTACACACATTCAACTGATAATTTTTATCTTTAAAGACTCTAGATATTTTTATCCTCCATTGTTAACCCTTAGAACGGCCTGTACTGACTCTCACGCCTGAGCTATCCCCCAACGGTCGAAGCCGTCAAGCTTGTGGTGTTGATCGTGTTTACTGTGCAAGATCAGGACGTTACGTGATTGGGATGTGGCAGAAGATCTTGGCGTTAACATTTGGGTAGAATTATGAATGATTGAATTCTGGAAGAATTGAATTTATGAATTAATACAAAGTACGAATGATAGAATATAAATTTAATACAAAGTAGAGAATGTTATCGTAGAGTGCCTCATTGATCAACCCAGCTGGGTTGAGCTTTTCTGTGAGACCCCAGATTTTATCAATAAAGATTTAAATTTTGTCGAAATAATTTTTAATAATATGGTGTGAATTTGAGATAATATTATAGTTGTGGGTAGTATTTATAAATTTTGCAAAGTATGCAAGTGGTTATATTATATTCGATTGGTTGGGGAATATTAGGTTTAGCGGGGAATATTAAATACAACTACTCAATCATTAGTGGACCCCAGCATGTAATTATTATTCGGATTAAGAAAGCGACAAAAATATTTTATTGAAATAACGGCGAAAGTTTTATCGTTGATCTTGTTGAACTACTTCAGTAGTAAAAATGCGATGTCGTGTGGTTGTATAGTAGCAGCACGGTATTGATTATTGATGCTTATGTGAGAAGTCACTCGGTTTGATTCCATTATTGTCGATTAATAATATGAATTATTATAGCGATAATGACGTTTTGTTTTATTCGTATTATTAACGTAATAAAAGCGAAACATTTTATATATAAAATGAATACTTTATTAAAGTTATTCTATAAATAGAATATATTATATTTTTTATTATGCATAGTGTTGCATAGTGTTTTGCATAGTGTTTGTTTAGTAAAATGTTTTTATATAAATAGAATATATGATATTTTATTTAAAAGATTTTGCTTTAAATATGGACCGTCCGATTAAAGTAAATCAATCTGGACTAGTTTCATGGATTAATTACTATGCATTCTATTTTCCTATAAATAGAAGCTCATTCCTTCATTATTTTCTTACGAATTCTTTGAAACTCCAGAGAGAGAAATTATAGAGAAGTTTATAGAGAGAAAATCTATAGAGAGAAAGAAGAAGAGTATTACGGTACTTCACTATCCAAGTGTCTTTTACAGTAAGGGATATTATTCTTTTGTATTCAAAAGAGAACTTACATTATTCCATTCTTTATTATTACATTGGAATAACTTTTGTAAAAGTGGCATACCCTATACATAACTTGTATAATACCCTATACTTGGTGAAATCCTTATGTTATTCCATTCTTATTTATTACATTGGAATAACTTTGATATCGTGGTTTACCCTATACTTGGTGACATTCTTCTATTATTCATCTTTATACATTTGGAACATCACGCTCGTGTGTTTTACACGGACCGGTTTCATCTTTTATTATTACATTGGAACATCACATGCATGTGTTTTACAACGGACTGGTTAAAATCTTTATCATTACATTAGAATATCCTATCTCGTGTGTTTTACACCGGATCCGGTTCCATCTTTATTATTACATTTGGAACATCTTGCTTCGGTGTAAATTTCACGACTGGTTCCGTTATTATTATTATTCATTGGAATAACACTGCATATGTGAAGTAATCGCATGCATGGTGATTTCCTTTGTTATTCCATTCTTTATTATACCCAGTTGGTTAAAACTTTGACTTCTATACTCCATGAAATTTGTAGAATATTCTTGATATTTGCGTTTCATCCAGTATCTTTTCATGGAAATATTCTTCTGATCATTCTTGAATTTTACTCTACAAAACAGTATCTTGTTGACAATTTGGACGTTAATAATTTCTGGATAAAATAATTCTTGAACTTGTTTTATTGAATTATTATGTCATTGTCATCATCCTCATGTTATATTATGTTATCTTTGGCTTACGTGCATAGATGAACTTAGTATGATTATGACCAGGGATCATTCGGTATAATCATGGCTTGTTATAAATGATGTGACAAAAGTCCTCAGTGGCTTTGTAATGTAATTGATGGATAGTTTTTGGTATGATTATGACCGGGGGTGATTTGGTATAGTCATGACCATTGATAATTTGATGAAAATCCTTGACCAAGTGAAGTACGGGGATGATTAGATATTGTGGTTTATTCATTAAAAGCGAGTCTTAGTGATAAAATTGATGAAAACCTTTTAAAACCTAAAAGATAGTAGACTTTATTTTCTACTTGACACTTTTAATGGATTGCATATTCACCGCATGATTAAACCTGGTTGTCTATTGTATTTTATCGGTTTAACATTGTTGAAGACTATTGATAATTTATTACGCATTATCTTAGTCATAATATTTCTTATTTGGGCTAGTTGAGCTCACCCTTTCTTTCACCTTTCATTCTCTTTGAAATGAGAATATAGGCGGGACGAGGTCGGAAAAGCGGAGTAATGGTCCGGAGGATAGCATTAGTAGTCCTCACTATTACGTGAAATAGTGTGATAATAATTGTAATAAGGACTCCTTTTGAGTTTGTATAATATCTAGTAGACAATATTTGTATTCAAACTCACAGTTTATGTTGTATTGTACACGACAGTTATATTAGTAAGTTGTATTTAAATTCTGTACTATGTAAGTGGCGACCCAAGATGGGTGACGTATACCTAATTTTGGGGGCGTCACATTTTCTCTTCAATAGAAACCATAATCCCTTCCCCTCTCTCTACTTTAAATTCAATAACATAGAAAAAGAACCCATATATAAACCAAAATCTCAATTACAAAAATTACATCTTTACATCCAAAGACACAAAAATTGACCAAAACCACTTCAAGAAAACCAATAATTCTTCAAATAAATGGGAGATTAGCAAGAACCCAGTTCACAAAATCCCATTTTCCTTGAGAATATTTAGTGGGGATTCTGAGACCTAAATCTGATGGAATTGAAACTAGTATTATAAGAGGAATCAATCTAATTGAGCTAGCACATAGCATGCCTAAAAATTCCAAAATCAAGGAACAAAGACATCGATCCGAAGCCTTCCAAACCATCGACCCCAAACCTTCCGCCATCCAAAGCCAAAGACATCCAAAATCGATCTCGAAGTCATTTGCCATCCCAAAGCCAAACCGATCCGTAGCTAGGAACTCGATCCCGAAGCCAAGTCCCGAAGACATCCATTATCATCTCCCAAACCTAAAGCCCAACTCCCAAAGTTTACAAAAAAATTTAATCTTTGTTTGGTTCATGGATCATGTATGAAAAAGGATATGGCTGCACTTGAGACATGATTTGATGAAGATCTTGAAAAGCCTTTTATATACACAAACTTCGGCAACACAAGCAATAAGGGTGGGACATCATTGCTAAACCTCTAGCTCTCACCGACTCAACATAAGATTAGATGATGAGATTTTTATCCCTAGGCAATTTATTTTTTATTTTTATTTTGTTCACGATTAAAAGTATTTTTAATCAAAAGGATTAGTTGAAGAAGATATACTAAAGAAGATATGGTAGAGGTGAGAGAAAAAAAATCTTGTGAATTTGAAATTGGAAAGGCTCATGATTTAATATTGAAGATGTTGTTTAATTTTTATAAGGAGGGCATGTTGGTCTTCTATCTCGATTCGCGATATTAAAGCTGCGGAATCATCGAAAACTAAAGCATGGATAAGAGTTCTATTAATCCGATTCGATCTTGAATGGAGGGTCGCGATGTGTTGTAAGGTTAAACTCTTTTTACAACGTTTGCTATGGATCGAGTCCTATATATATATATATATATATATATATATATATATATATATATATATATATATATATATATGGGAAGGGAAATCGTGCCTTTCTAGTTAGGGTTTCGTGTTGGCTAAGGAGGAGAGAAATCCACGAAGAGCACAGAATGGATTGATTGATTGAAGAGGGGAGAAGAGCGGTGTGCGATTACTCAATGACACGTGGTAGAACTCTAGAATCCAGAAAACCTTGTTAGGGTAGCGAGGATTGAGGAGCCTTCTTAAGTGCTTTGGTTTGAGAGAGAATGTCCAAGAACCCTTAGAATCTGGAAACCTTGTTAGGGTAGCGAGGATTCAAGAGATTCAAGCTTCCAAGTCTAGCAAGAGGTCTCAACTCCAAAGTCTGAAGTCCCAAAAAGAGTCTCCCCTCCTTCATAGAATGGAAGGGGTATTTATAGAGTTTCCTGGAACTTAAGTAGTCACATGTCAGGCACATGTCTTCATGGAAATTCCAGAAATACCCTTTAGTCACTAGAATAATGCTCATATCGTCATGTCCTTCTAGCCACCAATCCAATCCCTCAATCAATTTCCAAAAAGAGCCTCCTTCACGAGCCTTCTGCCTCAGAACACGTGGAGACTTCTCTCGGGTCTAGTACATTTATTTTTAGGTTTTCCGTCTTCATTCAATTACGGCATTCGAACCTTAATTTGCACATTTAATGAGGTCATGGAACCCTAATTGTACATTTAATTCAATTAGGTCATGTTAGCCTTAATTTGCACTTGGGCCCACATTTGCCCCCCCCCCCCCCCTACACGAGAGTCCCGTTTCCAAAGAGTCGATCGTGTAAGAACACCTCAAGCTTTTGAACGATTTCGTAGGACTCCACTTTACAGGTCTTTGAAGACAAGGGTCTTAGAAGAGGGAGCCCCTAGGGAGCCAAACTCTTAGGGTTAATGTAAGACCCCAACTTTTATAAATAAAGATGAATTTACTATAAATATCATTTTTGAATATTATGGAATGAATTTGATATAATGTTATAGTTGTGGGTAATATTTATAAATTTTGCAAAGCACATGCAAGTTGTTATATAATATTCGATTGGTGGGGAATATTCGTTTTAACGAGGGAATATTCGTATAACGGCACAATCATTGGTGGACCTATTTGAATTATTGTCGGATTGAGAAAGCGACAAAAAATACTTTATGAAAATAACGGCGAAAGTTTTACAGTTAGCTGTTGAAACACCCGGTGTTAAAAAAAATACGATGTCTGGCGTAGTTAAAGATAGCATCTGATATTGATTATTGATGCTTATGTGATAAGTCACTCGATTTTGTTTTATTGGTATTATTAATGTAATAAAACAAAAAGCTTTTATATAAAGCAGAATACTTTTATAAAGTTATTCGTTTTATTAGACTAATAATAAAATCTTTTTATATAAAATGAATAC
Source organism: Panax quinquefolius (assembly GCA_020205615.1). Classification (NCBI taxonomy): domain Eukaryota; kingdom Viridiplantae; phylum Streptophyta; class Magnoliopsida; order Apiales; family Araliaceae; genus Panax; species Panax quinquefolius. The sequence goes on along the minus strand of CM035151.1, from coordinate 44,908,643 downwards.
TTTTATAAAGTTATACATTTTATTAGACAATAATTAGAATATATTATATTTTATTATGCATAGTGTTGCAGACAAAGGCTCGCTGATAAGTATTTGCGTAGTAAAATCTTTTTATAAAGTTATTCGTTTTATTATATTATAAATAGAATATATTATATTTTATTTAAAAGATTTTTCTTTAAATATGACCGTCAGATTAAAGTAAATCAATCTGGACCATTCATAAGTTAATTACTATGCAATCCATTTTTCTATAAATAAGCTCATTCCTTCATTATTTCTTACGAATTCACTTAAAACTACAGAGAGAAATTATAGAAAGCATAGAAAAGTATTACGCTCCTTCCTACTCTTATATTCGGTTTATTTTACGGTAAGGAATATTATTTCTTTTATATTCATGAAGAGAACTTACATTATTCTATTCTTTATTATTCTCTTTGGAATAACGGTATACGCAGACTACCCTATACTTGGTGACATTCTTCTATTATTTCGTCTTTATTATTATTACATTGGAATATCACATGCATGCGTTTTCTGTGGGACTGGTTAAAATCTTTATTATTATTACATTGGGACATCACGTGCATGCGTTTACATGGGACACGCTTCCATCTTTATTATTATTACATTTGGAATATCGTATGCAATGCGTTTACGTGGGACTGGTTCCGTCTGTATTATTACATTGGAACATCACGCGGTGCGAATTTACTTTGACACGGTTAGATTACTTATTATTACATTGGAATAACTTTTGTACATCACAATCGCATGCATGGTGATTTCTTTTGTTATTCCATTCGTTATTATACTCAGTTGGTTAAAGTTTTGACTTCTATACTCCATGAAATTAGTGGAATATCCTTGATATTTGCGCTTCATCCAGTATCTTTTCGTGGAAATATTCTTCTGAGCATTCTTGAATTTTACTCTACAAAGCAGTATCATGTTGACAATTTGGACGTTATTAGTTCCTAGATAAATTAATTCTTGAACTTGTTTTATTGAATTCTTATATCATTGTCATCATCCTCATGTTTATATTATGTTGAAAGTCATCGTGGCTTTTGTGGTGCATAGATGGACTTGGTATGATTATGACTGAGGGATTATTCGGTATAATCATGGTAGTAATGTTACAAATGATGTGGAAAAAGTCCTCATTAGCCCGTAGTGCATTGATGGACGATTGTTGGCATGATCATGACCATTAATGAATACACAAATATTCTTGGCCGTAGAGCATGGATAATTGTGGTCGTGATACTAAAGAATATCCTTGGCCAGTAGTGTAGGGGTGATTCGATGATGTGGATTATTTATTAAAAATTTGAGTCTCAAATGATAAAAGTCATGAAAAACCTTTTAAATCATAGAAGATAGTATATTTTATTCTCTACTTGACTCTTCTAATGGATTGCTTGTTCTGCAACAGCAGTTAACCTTGATGTTTGTTATATTTTATCGGTTTAATCATTGTGAAGGCTAATGATAATTTATTCGCATTATCTTAGTCGTAATATTTCTTCTTTGGGCTAGTTGAGCTCACCCTTTCTTTCCTTTGTTCTCTTGAAATGAGAATATAATTTGGGACGAGTCGGGGAGCGGGTGATGGACAGATGATAGTATTAGTAGTCCTCACTATTACATTAAATAGTGTGACAATAAATGTAATGAGGACTTATTCTCGAGAGTGGATATTTGTCTGAAGATGATTTGTATTAAAACTCATGACTCTTTTGTTGTATATTAAAGATTGTATTTGTATTATGTACCATGTATTTGGCGACTTCGGAATAGGTGATGTATACCTATTTTAGGGGCGTCGCGGTTAATATCGAGCTTAGGGATATGATCACTGGCTAAGATGTGAGAATAGAACTAGGAGGGAGAGGCGGGGAATTCCTTTCGCTAGTATGACCTACCTAAGTTTTTTGGTATTTAATTGGTCGGTCGAATATAAGGATAATATGTTACATGTCAATTAACCTTTTGTTTTGTGGCGATGTCTGAAAATGACATCAAGAGAATGTTGAGAATAGCAATAGAGCACAAGCGATAGTTGATTCACCACATATCAATAATCGAGGATAATGTGCATCGGGAAGGCGATAATCCTCATGCAAACAACAACTTGACCAAATGATGAATGATGGAATGTTCGGAGGCTTTATGCAATTCATGCAACAATGAAAGTGAGAGCGGCTCCCTCATCCAAAATGTAGGTGGAACCCTTTGGAAACTCTCGGACTGTCCACCGCAAAAGCGATTCAAGGCTGGGACCACCGGAGTTTATTGAAGAGCCAAAACCACTTAAGGTGGAAGCATGGATAAAGTAGATCACCAAGATATTTGATGTCTTGGGATGCTACGAGAGCAAAGGTTCCTTTCCGCCTTTATGTTGCGAGGAGAGCAGATTCTTGGTGGGAATCGGTAAAGCGTACTCAACTGCCTTGACTTGAAAATGTCTTGGGAGAAGTTCAAGAACTATTCAACGACAAGTACTTTCCGAAAGTATTTGTCACGTGAAGGAGGTGGAGTTCATTAAGTTGGAGCGAGAATAATATGGCCGTGTCGCGATGACGAAGCAAAGTTTCTTAGGAGTTGTCGGTTTTCGTCCCACTTAGTGGATAATGAAGAGAGAATGACGCGGATGTTTTAAGAGGTTTGAAGCGGGAATCGTCAACATCTTATTTCTCATAAATTGTGTTTGTATTGGATGTTGTAAATATGGCTCGATTAGTGGAACGCGATAACGAGTCAACACTTGACAAAAAAGAAGCGGTATGACAAAATGATAATACCGGTGAGAGCGATCGTGAAGCGGTGACAACAAGCGTGGAGGAATCAAGCGGGGCGAAATGGTAACCACCGGTGGTAATCGGGGACAAAGCAATAAGAATGGAAATTTCAAGAAGAGGAGATTCAATAATGATGGAAAGGCGTCGGCCAACACCGTTGTTAAGGAAGGAGAGCGACCACCTATCATATGCTTTAAATGCGGATGGGAGGGACACATCGATCTAAATTGCGTGATGTCGTCAAAGCGTGTTATAATTGTGGAAGAAGGTCACTTAAGCCCGATTTTGTCGTTCAACGAAGACAAGTTCAACTAGGATGGAGGCACCAAAGTAGTCGAGAAAAAGTCAAAAGCCAGGTAGTGTAAGACCCCAACTTATTATTAATGGAATTTAATTTTCTCTATTTATTATTTTGAAATAGTAAGGGTTGATGTGATTAATGTGGATAGTTAGGGGTAAAATACATAAATATTTCAAAATAAGCAAGTGGTTATAAAATATTCATTGTTGTTTGGGAATATTCGTTTGGTCGTGGAATATTTGTCTTTATCGGGGAATATTAAAATGACGGTAATGACCATGTGTGGGCCCATAACTAAAAGCGATTGGATGAAGAAAGCGACGAATATAAGTTGGTTAAAAATAACGACGTAGTTGTTACCATTAATCTTTGTTAAAATACTCGGTGGTTAAAACACGATAGCTTTACGGTATTGCACCAATTATTAATTCTTACGTGAAGGCCTTTACTCGATAATGGTTCTGATAATTCTTTATTCGATATTTTATTGATTCGATAATTCTTTGCGTTGATATTTTATATTGTTGTTGTTTGATAATTGTCATTACACAATATTTTTCATTATCGAAGCAATAATTCATATTATCTGAATAATATTATTAGATAACATTATTGGCAATGTCTAGAAAGTTACATCTAAGGAGAGGTTTGGTCACCTAATTCTGCAGAAGAAGGAGAAATTCTTATTGGAAAGCCCTCTTTCACAGGAAGCGCTGGTTGTCAATATTGTGATTACGTAATATTATTTGTGAATAATTAATTATTGATTCATATGATGAGGAAAATATTGATTTTATGTGGATATAGATGGAGAAAAATTTTAATGTGACAATTATTGAAAATTGAAATTTTATCTTTTTACGATAAGATAATGTATTATTATATTTTAATAATATAATAATGGTGATATTTTTACAACGAATGTGGGATATATGAGTATACGAGGAGGAAGAGTATTTTTGTTGCAATAAATGTTTAAAACATGTTAAACATGTCGGTGGACCCCATTTATTATTTGAAATTTGATTATAACTATAAAATCGCGCCCGTTTGTGGATTTTTGGTCAATTTCTATTTGGAATTTGGAAAAACTTTCTTCTAAAAAGTTGTAGAGAATTGAATTTCCTATAAAAAACTCTCGAGATTCAAATTTTTACGATAGAAGGGCTATTTATTATGAATTATTGAAGTTTGAAGCTCAAAATAATTGATTTTTGGAAGTTTAAAATATTTTAAATAATAAAAACGTTTTTTGTTTGTTTTGTGGGCTACAACATGTGCAAAATGAGCTGAGATCAGATCTAAGAAGGTTGGCATAGAAATTTTAATATATATATTAATATTTTATTAAATTTTCTGCTTTGGTGTTCTAAGCATTTTCCTATAAATAGGGTCTTGGGTTAGAATTGAAAATCACACTTAGAAGCTGAAGTTTTCTCTCTATATTATCGAGCGTATTCTTGTGAGTATTTTGAGTATAATTTGAGTATTGCTATTATTCGGTGCAAGTTCAAGTCATAGCTTTATATCAGGTGTTTAATTTAGAAGTCTTGATCTTTCGAGATAAGGGATATTATTTTTTTCGTAATGATATTATTTCTTCAATATCATTATGTTGAAATATTGATCTGAAGTTTTTATCAAATTTGGAACTTTTTGGTGTCTGAGTTACTATTCACGTATACGGCACTATTCACGATATCTGATCTTATTCACGAAATCGGACTTATTCATCAAAAAATAAAATTTCTTCTTTTTGTCCAAAATATCTACTATGGATACTAGCTTTGATTATATCCATGTTTTGATCATTCTTGAATTTTACACCTTGTAATTATTTTTGAGGTATTTTTGGACGTGAATAAAACAAAATCTGAATCCTTAATCCTTAATCCTTGTCATTTTGTTTCTTTGGATTCGTTTCTTTAAAAATATTTTTCATCATCTTGATCTTAAATGATGATATTATGGAATATCTTTGGCTGTAGTGCAAAAGATGAATGATTTCTGAAGAATATCTTTGGCCGTAGTGCAAAGATGAGCAGTGTTTAGATGAACATGACCAAGTGATGAATATCTTTGGCTGTGAGTGCAAAGATGAATATTTGATTCGAGATATATATTGATTGATGTTACGGGGATAAAAGATAGACGATGAACTTTTAAATTCATACATAGAAGATAGTAGTTTGCATTCTCTACTTAACTCTTCTAATGAATTATTATTTCATTTGTGAATATTGATTTAAAATTTGTTGTCTATTGTATTCTATTAGATTTTTCCTGTTGAAGACTAACGGTAATTTGTTGTATATTATCTTAGTCATAATATTCTTTCTTGAGCTAGTTGAGCTCACCCTTTTCCTTTTGTTCCATTTTTCTTGTGGAGGCGAGAATATAAGCGAGTGCAGTGGGAATTATGGAATGAAGGTTCTAGAGAGAGTTGTTTAGTAGTCCTCACCATTTTTGTAAAATAATGTATCAATAAATGTGATGAGGATTTATTTGAGTATAGATATTGTCAGAAGATAATATTTGTATTTAAACTCATAGTTTTACTAATAAAGTTGTAGTTGTTTACGTACCATGTATTGACAACTCGGAATGGGTGATGTATACCTATTTTGGGGGCGTCACATGTAGTGCAAGGGAGAGCGTTTGTTGTGACCTCCCAGAAATCAAGGAACCCAAATGAGGTTATCACGGGTAAGCTTATCATAAACTCTAGCGAAGTCTATACTTTATTTGATCTTCGGTTCTACCCATTCTTTTATTTCTCTATTTAGCGCCAGCGATTAAATTTGACTCAGGAGAAATTAGACTTTGACTTATATGTGGAAACTCCGTTGGGAGAAACCTTCATTACATCCATTGTTTATAAGTCTTGTTTGGTTCAAATCGGTACCCTCACATTACCGTCTATCTTATTTCATTGAAAATACTTGCATTTGGCGTGATTCAAGGATTGATTGGTTAACTACTCATCATGCAAAAATTGATTATTTTCGTAAGGTTGTTAGCTTTCATATTCCTAATCAACCTATTATGCGAATTCAAGCGACTAAACCATTAAAATCAATCACGATCATCTCAAGCCATAAAGCTATTCCTTTATTAAAAAACGGATGTCAAGCTTTCTTAGCCCACGTCACAGATCTAAACAAAAATATGTCAGTTTTGAATGATATTTCTATTGTTAATGAATTTCTGGACGTATTCACTGAAGAACTTACAGCCTACCCCAGGCGTGAAATTAAATTTTGTATCGACCTTGAACACGGAACAAAACCTATTTCCAAAGTCCCATATCGAATGGCTCTATTGAACTTTAGGAGTTAAAGACCCAATGCGAGGAATTGTTAGACATTGGCTTTATTCGGTCTAGTACTTCTCCTTGGGGTGCTCTATTCTATTCGTGAAAAAGAAAGATGGGAGTATGCGACTTTGTATTGATTATCGGGAGTTGAATCATGTCACCATCAAAAAATAGGTACCCATTGCCACGTATTGATGACTGTTTGACCCGGTTGCAAGGAGCCAAATTCTTTTCAAAGATTGATCTTCGTTAGGATATCACAAATTGAAGATTAGAGCAGATGACATTCCAAAGAGCGGCTTCGAGAACTCGAGACGGGCATTATAAATTGCTAGTCACGTCCTTTGGATTGAATAATGCTTACGCTTTGCCTTCATGGATATGATGAACCAAGTATTCAAGGAATATTTGGATCACTTTGTGGTCGTCTTTATTGATGACATCCTTATTTATTCAAAAGCCGTGAAAATCATGAAAGCAACACTTGAGGTGACACTCCAAATGCTTCGTGAATACAAACTTTATACCAAGTTGAAGAAATATGAGTTCGGCGAGGAAGTAGCATTCCTTGGGCACGTAGTATCAAGTCATGGAATATCAGTTGACGGCAAAGATTGAAGCAATTCAAAGTTGGAGCAACCTAAATCGATGGAATAAAGTACGTAGCTTTCTCGGCTTAAATTGGTTATTATCGGAGATTCGTGGAAGGATTTTCTCGAATAGCTATTGCATTCACTCGGTGACTCGGAAAGATACAAAGTTACATTGAGGCGAAGAATGTGAGAAGAGTTTTCAAGAACTCAAGAGGAGACTCATTTTAACACTGACTCACGACAATACCATCAGGCTCGGAGGGATTTGTCGTCTACACAGTGATGCTTCGGGTAAAGGATTGGGATGTGTTCTCATGCAACATGGGAAAGTCATAGCCTATGCCTCAAGACAACTCAAAAAATATGAGAGGAATTATCCTACTCATGACCTAGAGTTTAGCACTATTGTCTTCGCACTTAAAATTTGGAGGCATTACTTGTATGGGGAGAAGGTGGAGATCTTTACGGATCATAAAAGCCTCAAATATTTCTTCACTCAAAAAAAAACTCAACACGCGACAACGACGTTGGCTTGAGCGCTAAAAGATAATGATCATACCATCAATACCATCTGGAAAAGCGAAGCGTGGTAGGACGCATTAAGTAGAAGAACATATGCAATCACGAGTGCGATATTGTCAACACAAATGCCCATTTTGTGTGACTTGCAAAGGATGGAGATAGAGTTAAAGACTACAGGGACCCATGTGATGATGGCGAATATCTGAGTAGAACCGAGCTTTAATTGATAAAGTTAAAGTCGCTCAAGCTACTGGACTGGAGTCGATGCGTATGAGGAAGAAAGTGCAAGAAGGTGCTTATCTTAGGAAGCAAGAATCGATGAAGAAGGATACGTCGAGTCAACTCCGGACTTTGTGTTCCTAACAACCACGATTTAAAGTATAAAATCATGATGGAGAAGCACAACACACCATTTGCAATCCATCCTGGGAGTACCAAAATGTATCATGACCTTCGTCATACATTTAGGTGGAACAATATGAAGAGAGAGATAACATTGTTTATCTCGAGGTGTCTAACTTATCAACGAGTTAAAAGCGGAGCATCAAGTACCAAAAGGTCCATTGCAACCACTTGAAATTCAAAATGGAAGTGGGAGCACATTACCATGGATTTCGTTCTCGGTCTTCCTAAGGTTTCTCAAGGCATAGATGCGATTTGGGTCATTGTTGATAGATTGACCAAGTACGCTCATTTCTTACCGATCGAGAAACTTATACACTTGAACGTCTTGCTCAGTATGTACATAAGCGAGATTGTAAGACTACATGGTATGCCGATATCCATAGTTTACGATCGAGACCCAAGATTCACTTCACGGGTTTGGGTTAGTTTGCAAAAAGCTATGAGCGCAGGACTTACGATTTAGCTCGGCATATCATCCTCAGACGGACAGACGATCGGAGAGGACTATTCAAACTCTTGAAGATCTATTAAGACTCGTGTCCTTGATTTCAAGGAAGTTGGGACAAGTTCTTAGCATTGGTGGAGTTTTCCTACAACAACAATTATCAAGCAAGTATTGGCATGGCTCCATTCGAGCGTTGTATGGAAGAAAGTGTCGATTCTCAATTATCTTTGGGATAAGGTGGGTGAAAGCAACGTTGTTGGGACGAGTTGATACGTATGACTACGAAAAAGATTTAAACGATCCCGTGAACGTATAAAAATCTCACAAGATCGACAAAAGAGTTATCTTGATCTTCATTGAAAGGATGTGGAATTCGATATAGGAGATCGTGTGTTGTTACATGTTACTCCATGGAAAGGAGTTACGAGATTTGGAAAGAGAGGAAAGCTCAATCCTCGATTCATTGGCCCATTTTTAATCCTCGATCGAGTAGGAACTGTGGCCTATAGACTCGCTTTACCACCAAGTATATCTCATGTTCATAATGTTTTTCACATATCCATGTTACGTAAATATGTGAAAGACTCGAACCACATTATTGAGTTAGAACCGGACGAAATAGCGGAAGATTTGATGTATGAAGAGGTTCTGTTCAAATCTTGGATAAAAGGATCATATTCTACGCCCGAGGTTATACCTCAAGTCAAAGTTTTGTGGAGAAACCACGATGTTGAGGAAATGACTTAGGAGTTAGAATGCGAAATGAAGTCGAGGTATCCTTACCTCTACGATATACCAGGTACGTACCCTAATTTTGAGGGTAAAATTTTATAAGAAGGGGAGGTTGTAAGACCCCAACTTTTATAAATAAAGATGAATTTTCTATAAATATCATTTTTGAATATTATGGAATGAATTTGATATAATGTTATAGTTGTGGGTAATATTTATAAATTTTGCAAAGTACGCAAGTTGTTATATAATATTCGATTGGTTGGGGAATATTCGTTTTAATAGGGAATATTCATACAACGGCACAATCATTGGTGGACCCCACAACGAAATTATTTTCGGATTGAGAAAAGCACAAAAATACTTTAGGAAAATAACGGCGGAAGTTTTACTGTTAAATCGTTGAAACATCCGGTGTTAAAAGTACGATGTCTGGCGTAGTTGCGAGTAGTACACGGTATTGATTATTGATGCTTATGTGATAAGTCACCAATTTTGTTTTATTGGTATTATTAATGTAATAAAACAAAAAAGTTTTTTTATATAAAAGCAGAATACTTTTATAAAGTTATTCGTTTTATTAGACTAATAGTAAAATCTTTTTTATAAAAATGAATACTTTTATAAAGTTATCTTTTTATAAGACAATAATTAGAATATATTATATTTTATTATGCATAGTATTTGCATAATATGTCTCGATAATGCATGACGCCCCAAAATAGGTATACACCACACCCATTACGAGTCGCCAAATACATGAGTACGTAAACAACTACAACTTTATTATTACAACAATGAAAGCTGTGAGTTTAAATACAAATATTATCTTTTAGACAATATCTATACTCAAATAAATCCCCATCACATTTATTGATACATTATTTTACAAAAATGGTGGGGACTACTAAACAACTCTCTCTAGAACCTTCATTCCATACCCGACTAGTACTCGCTACATTCTGCCTCTCCCGAGAAGAAAAATGGAACAACAAGGAAAAGGGTGAGCTCAACTAGCTCGAAGAAGAATATTATGACTAAGATAATATACAACAAATTATCGTTAGTCTTCAACAGGGAAAAATCTGATAGAATACAATAGACAACAAGTTTCAGATCAATATTCGCAGCGGAAATAATAATTCATAGAAGAGTTACGTAGAGAATGAAATCTACTATAATCTATGAATTTAACAGTCCATCATCAATATTTTATCCATGTAACATCAATCAATATTCATCTCAAATCAAATATTCATCTTTGCACTACAGGCCAAAGATATTCATCAATCGGTCATGTTCATCTCAACACCTGTTCATCTTTGCACTAAAGGCCAAAGATATTCATCAATCGGTCATGTTCATCTCAACACCTGTTCATCTTTGCACTAAAGGCCAAAGATATTCATCAGTCGGTCATGTTCATTTAAACACACCTTTCATCTTTGCACTCTGGGCCAAAGATATTCTTGAGAAATCATTCATCTTTTACTCTGTGCCAAAGATATTCAATAATATCATCATTTAAGGCGAGGATGATGAAAATATTTTAAAGAAACGAATCCATTGAAACAAAATGACAAGGATTAAGGATTAAGGATTCATACTTGGTTTTATCCACGTCCAAAAATACCTCAAAAATAATCATAGTGGTGTAAAATTCAAGAATGATCAAAACATGGATACAATCAAAGCTAGTATCCGAATAGATGTTTTAGACGAAAAGAAGAAATTTTATTTTTCGATGAATAGTGCCGTATATCGTGAATAATCTTAGTATCGTGAATAGTAACTGAATACACCAAAAGATAGAAATTCCACAAAAAACATTTTCACGCTTTCATGAATAGTACTCGTGAATAGTAACTCGTGAATAGTAACTCATGAATAGTAACTTTCGTGAATAGTAACTCATGAATAGTAACCCAGAGCATGAAAAAGTTCCAAATTTGATAAAACTTCAGATCAATATTTCAACATAATGATATTGAAGAAATAATATCATTCTGAAAAAAAATAATATCCCTTACCTCAAAGAATCGAGATTGCCGGAAGGAAAGGTCAAGTGATCTTTGAATGAAACTTGTCTTGAGCAAAGAACTCTCAAAGTATCTAAATACTCACAAAATACGCTCGATAATATAGAGAGAAAGAGAGAAAACTTTGTTTACGGTGTGATTTTCAATTCTAACTTAGCCCTCTATTTATAGGAAAATGTTAGCCACCAAGCGGACTTGACTTGCCAACACGATGGCTTTTACTCGCTACTATTGCCACCCACCACATTTGAAATAAAATTCAACACATTTCTTCACCAACCACAAGTGGGTCAATTCTAGAATTTTCCACCAAAATCAATTATAAACCTAATTTCCGAATCAGACACCTCTTAAAATTCATAACAAATCATTCGTGAATTTTTAACGGTTCAAAATTTGTAGACATATACTCAACTTATATATGTATAACATATCCAAAAATTACAACGATCCAACTATTCGGATTAAATATTATAACTCACACAGTAAAAGTTTGTAATAACACCGATTTGATCTTTTAATACCTCTAATCCGGCAAAATAAAACATCTCAAACATTAATTCCTTCATTAATAACCACATAAATAAATCCATCATTTATATTCATATAAAATAAATATTTCCTTATCATATGAATCAATAATTAATTATTCACAAATAATATTACGAATCACATTTATGACAACGGTACATTTCCCCAAGAAGAGGGGGGCTTTCAATAAGGATCTCTCTCATCTTGGCGCCTTAATTAGGTGACCAAACCTCTCCTTAGACAAAACTTTCTAGACATTGCCAATAATGTTATCTAATAATATTATTCAAATAATATGAATTATTGATCTGATAATGGGAAATACTGTGCAATGATAATTATTGAACAACAATAATATAAAATATCAACGCAGCAATTATTGAATCAATAAAATAAAATATTGAGCGATAACTTCTTGTGAAAATTATTGAGTAGTGCCATCGCTACGCATGCGAATCAATAATTCAACAATCTTTGCTGTAATGGTGTGCTTTCTTTGGCAACCACGCGTATTACTGTATTTTAACCACGGGTATTCCAACAGTCTTAATGGTAACAACTACGCCGTTATTTATAACCACCCAAACTTTGTCGTTTTCCTCATCCAATCGCTTTTCAGTTATGGGGCCCACACATGGCAAGGCCGTCGAACGAATATTCCCGACAAAGATTTAATATTCCACGACCACCAAACGAATATTCCCAGCACAAAATGAATATTTTATAACCACTTGCTTATTTTGAAATATTTGCGTATTTAACCCTTAACTATCCACATTAATCAAATCAACCTTACTATTTCAAAATAATAAATAAAGGAAATTCCTTTTATTTAAAAAAATTTGAGGTCTTACAACCTCCCTCCTTATGAAATTTCGTCCTCGAAATGGCGACGACGTACTGGTGTGTTTCAAAAGGTGAGGATACCTCGCTTTCATTTCCGTTTCCAATTCCCGTGTCATTTCCTCTATAGCATGATTCCTCCACAAAACTTTAACTTGTGGTATGACCTTTCATAGCGTAGGGACATGCTCCTTCCTATCCAAGATCTTGACAGTACCTCCTCATACGTTAAGTCTTGACTATCTCGTCCGGTTCTAACTTTCAATAACGTGGTTCGGGTCTTTCACATATTTACGAATACGGATATGTGAAACACATTATGAACACGAGACATACTGGAGGTAACGCAAGTCTATAGGCTACATTTCCTACTCGGTCAAGAATTTGAAATGGACCAATAAATCGTGGATTTGAGCTTTCCTCTCTTCCCAAATCTTGTAACTCCCTTCCATGGAGCAACTTCGCAACAATACATGATCCCCTACATTAAATTCCACATCCTTTCGATGAAGATCCGCGATAACTCTTTTGTCGATCTTGTGCCGTTTTGTATACGTTGTCGAATCATTAGTCATACATACTAACTTCCTCGGGTCCCAACAATGTTGCTTCACCCACCTCATCCCAACATATTGGAGAGCGACATTTTTGTCCATATAATGCTTGAATGGAACCATGCCTATATTTGTTTAATAACTATTGTTGTATGAGAATTCCACCAATGGCAAGTACTTATCCCAACTTCCTTTGAAATCTAGGACCTGAGTTTTAATATATCTTCAAGAGTTTGAGTAGTCCTTTCGATTGCCCATCCGTTTGAGGATGGTATGCCAAACCAGATAAATGAAATTCGCGCCCATAGCTTTCTAACCCAAAATCATGAAGTGAATCTTGGGTCATTATCCAAAACTATGGATACAGCATGCCATGCAACCTCACAATCTCATTCACGTACATACTAGCAAGACGTTCAAGTGAATAAGTCTCCGTGATCGGCAAGAAATGAGCGAGACTTGGTTAATCTATCAACAATAACCCAAATAGCATTGATGCCTTGAGAAACCGTAGGAAGACCGTAAAGAACGAAATCTATGGTAATGTGTTCCCATTTCCATTAGGAATCTCAAGTGGTTGCAACGCGGACCCTTAGGTACTAGATGCTTCGCCTTTACACGTTGGTAAGTTAAACACATCGAGATAAACTTTGCAATCTCTCTCTTCATATTATTCCACCAAAATGTATGTAGAAGATCACGATACATTTTAGTACTTCCAAGATGGATTGCAAATGGTGTATTGTGTGCCTCCATCATAATCTTGTACCTCAAATCGAGTCGTTAGGAACACAAAGTCTAGAGTGGACTCAAGTATTCCTTCTTCATCAATTCTCGCTTAGGAATAGCTCCTTCTTGTACTTTCCTCTTCATACGCATCATTTCGGGCCGGTGGCTTGGCGGCTTTAACTAAAGTCGATTATACTCGTATATCATCACGTGGGTACCTAGAGTTTTCATCTCCATCTCTATTATTTGTAAATTATCTGAAATTAGTCTTTGACAATATCGTACTCAGACTTGTATACGATCTTCTACTCAACACGTCCACCTACCACGTTCGCTTTTCCAGGATGGCATGGTCGTAACATGTCTTTGAAATGAGTCTCTCTTGAGTTCTTGAAGCTCTTCCCACATTCCTTGCTCCATTCGAATTTTGTATCTCTACGAGTCATTTGCGATAATGGAATAGCGATTCGAGAATATCCTTCAACGAATCTCCAGATAATAACCAACTAAGCCTAGAAAGCTACGTATTTCGATTCATCGACTTAGGTTGCTCTCAACTCGTGACTCATATCCCAATCTTGGATAAGACGTCACAATGACACCGATCAATTTCTTATCATACGAATATGGCGTCCCCTATAGAGAGTCTCGGCTTAGGTGAATTCCACAAAGGAAGTCACAAGATAAAGGCTCAGTACCAAATTCTATAGTTGAATTTTTAACTCCGAAGTTCAATAGAAGCCATTCTATATGAGATTTTAGAAATGAGTTTTGTATCGCAGGGTTCAAAGTCGATACAAAATTTAATATCGGAGCTTTGGGAGTAAGCCAAGAAATTCTTGAAATACATCGGAAAAATCAATAACAATGGGAATATTATTCAAATCGGCGTGTCTTTATTCAAATCCATAACATGGATTAAGAAAACTTGACATCCGTAATAAGCGAATGACTTCATGGCTTGATATGAAAATGTTTGATTACAATGGTTTGATTGCTTGAATTGAATAAACAGTTGCTTAGGAATATGAAAACTAATAACCTTACAAAAGCAATCAATTTGGCATGATGAGTAGTTAACCTTAAAATCACATCAAAAGCAAATATCTCTATAGAAATAAGGTTAACGGGTAATGTGATAGTGCCAACTGAATCAAACAAGATTTCTAAACAACGGATGTAATGAAAGTTTCTCTAACGGATTCTCCATAAATAGGTCAAAGTCTAATTTCTCCGTAGTCAAGTTCAAGCGTTGCGCAAAGCAAGAGAGATAAAAGAATGGGTAGAAGCAAGGTATCTAGTAAGGTATAAACTTCGCAAGAATTTATAATTAACTAACTCGTGCTAACCGTTCGGGTTCCTCGCATTTTGACCGAAGTCGCCACGACAAACGCTCTTCCAAGAAGCGATTGATTTTGACTTTTTACGGGACATCCTTTTTTGAGTCACCATTCACGCTGGACTGGGTTTGGATTTCGATATCGTCTGATCTCGGCGATATGTCCTTCTTTTCCACAATTATAGCATACCTTGGAAGGCTTTGAGCAGTTTGACCTTATATGTCCCTCCTCTCCACATCTCGTAGCATCTAATGGCGATCGTTCTCTTCCCTAGAATTTGTTGATAGTCTTTGATGTTCTTTGCTTGACGCGTCTTCCCGTCATCGTTAAATCTTCTCTTTTTAGATTGGACATCTCTTTCCATAATATCAACGCGTCATGCGACTTTTACCCATGCATCACTCATTCTCACTCGTTCGATTATTTCTTCTTTCATTTCGATTCGACTTTATCATCTTATACTACGCCAAAGAGTGCTTACATTCAAGCATCACGTGTCGGGTAACCTGAGCTTGAATCGTTGCATCCTTTTGCTCCACACATTTGCCTGCAATTCTTTGCTTTGCTTCTTCTAACTTATGAATACGATTTTGCAATTCTATATTTCGATCATAAAATACCTCTAATAAACTCTCTTGGTACCTCTTCTTCCTCTTCTTCCTCACTCTCAATTTGTTACCTCTGCGATTATCTCAGTCAACTATCAATTCTTCACTCACCACATGGATATCTCTAATTCCTTCTTCACCGACATCACATTATCACGGTTGGCGATTAGAGGTGTCTCCACGATCTCATTCACTCCATTGTTAACGTTCTCAAAGACCATTCTAAAAAACTATCATAAAACAAGGGTTAATTAAATAAATTAACAAATCACATAATACCCCTATATAATATGACCAACCAACAAATAAGCTTAGGTAGGACACACTAGCGATGAAGGATTTACTCGTCTCTCCCTCCTAGTTTTATTCTCCGATCTCCGCTTGAGATCATATCCCTAAGCTCGATACCAAGCGTGACTCTGGACACCAACTTCAGGTCAAGACCTCACATCGATATTCTATCGGTTGCCACCGCAGAATCCGGGCCCCTACGGAGAGTCCGGCGGTGCATCCCCCATCAACAGAAGTCACCAATGAGAGGCTCGGGGCTCTTTACTTATAGCTCGATATTAATTGTGGCGCCCCCAAAATAGGTATACACCACACCCATTCGAGTCGCCAAATACATGGTACGAAACAACTATAACTTTATTATTACAACAAGAAATCTGTGAGTTTAAATACAAATATTATCTTTTAGACAATATCTATACTCAAATAAATCCCATCACATTTATTGATACATTATTTTACAAAATGGTGAGGACTACTAAACAACTCTCTCTCTAGAACCTTCATTCCATACTCCGACTAAGATTTCGCTACATTCTCGCCTCCGAGAAGAAAAATGGAACAACAAGGAAAAAGGGTGAGCTCAACTAGCTCAATAAAGAATATTATGACTAAGATAATATACAACAAATTATCGTTAGTCTTCAACAGGGAAAAATCGATAGAATACAATAGACAACAAGTTTGGATCAATATTCATAGCAGTGAAATAATAATTCATAGAAGAGTTACGTAGAGAATGAAATCTACTATAATCTATGAATTTAACGGTCCATCATCAATATTTTATCCTCGTAACATCAATCAATATTCATCTCAAATCAAATATTCATCTTTGCACTACTGTGCCAAAGATATTCATCAATCGGTCATGTTCATCTCAACACTGCTCATCTTTGCACTAAAGGCCAAAGATATTCATCAATCGGTCATGTTCATCTCAACTTTGTTTCATCTTTGCACTAAAAGCCAAAGATATTCATCGATCGGTCATATTCATTTAAACACTGCTCATCTTTGCACTCTGTGCCAAAGATATTCTTGAAATCATTCATCTGCTACTACTGTGCCAAAGATATTCAATAATATCATCATTTAAGACCGAGGATGATGAAAAATATTTTAAAAAGAACGAATCCGATTGAAACAAAATGACAAGGATTAAGGATTAAGGATTCATACTTGGTTTTATCCACGTCAAAAATACCTCAAAATAATCATAGTGGTGTAAAATTCAAGAATGATCAAAACATGGATACAATCAAAGCTAGTATCCGAATAGATGTTTTAGACGAAAAGAAGAAATTTTATTTTTCGATGAATAGATGTCAGATATCGTGAATAGTGCCAGTATCACGAGAATAGTAATCTCAGACACCAAAAGATAGAAATTCCACAAAAAATATTTTCACGCTTCATGAATAGTACTCGTGAATAGTAGAATCGTGAATAGTAACTCATGAATAGTAACTTCGTGAATAGTAACTCATGAATAGTAACCCGACATAAAAAAGTTCCAAATTTGATAAAACTTCAGATCGATATTTCAACATAATGATATTGAAGAAATAATATCATTACGAAAAAAATAATATCCCTTACCTCAAAGAATCGATTGCCGGAAGGAAAGGCTAGGAAGTGATCTTTGAATGAAACTTGTCTTTGAATAAAGAACTCTCAAAGTATCTAAATACTCACAAAATACACTCAATAATATAGAGAGAGAAGAGAAAACTTTGTTTACGGTGTGATTTTCAATTCTAACTTAGCCCTCTATTTATAGGAAAATGTTAGCCGTAGAAGCGGACTTGACACCACACTACGATGGCTTTACTCGCTACTATTGCCACCCACCACATTTGAAATAAAATTCAACACATTTCTTCACCAACCACAAGTGGGTCAATTCTAGAATTTTCCACCAAAATCAATTATAAACCTAATTTCCGAATCAGACACCTCTTAAAATTCATAACAAATCATTCGTGAATTTTTAACGGTTCAAAATTTGTAGACATATACTCAACTTATATATGTATAACATATCCAAAAATTACAACGATCCAATGGTCGGATTAAATATTATAACTCACACAATAAAGCTGTAATAACACCGATTTGATCTTTTAATACCTCCAATCCGACAAAATAAAACATCTCAGCATTAATTCCTTCATTAATAACCACATAAATAAATCCATCATTTATATTCATATAAAATAAATATTTCCTTATCATATGAATCAATAATTAATTATTCACAAATAATATTACAGAATCACATTTATGACAACCACGGTATTCCTAAGAAAGAGGGGCTTTCAATAAGGATCTCTCTCATCTTGGCGCCGCAATTAGGTGACCAAACCTCTCCTTAGACAGAACTTTCTAGACATTGCCAATAATGTTATCTAATAATATTATTCAAATAATATGAATTATTGATCTGATAATGGGAAATACTGTGCAGTGACAATTATTGAACAACAATAATATAAAATATCAACGCAAAGAATTATTGAATCAATAAAATAAAATATTGAGCGGTAGAATTACTTGTGAAAATTATTGAGTAGTGCCATAAATGCATCACGAATCAATAATTCAACAATACTGCAATAACAAGGTAGTGTCTTTCTGCATGCGTAATCACGCGTAGACATCGTATTTTAAACCACCGTATTCAACAATCTTAACGGTAACAACTACGCTGTTATTTATAACCACCCAAACTTTGTCGCTTTCTTCATCCAATCGCTTTAGTTATGGGGCCTACACACGGTCGCTAGTCGAGCGAATATTCCCGAAGCGATCTGAATATTCCACGACCAAACGAATATTCCCGAAAAAATGAATATTTTATAACCACTTGCTTATTTTGAAATATTTGCGTATTTAACCCTTAACTATCCACATTAATCAAATCAACCCTTCTTATTTCAAAATAATAAATAAAGGAAATTCCTTTTTATTTAAAAAATTTTGAGGGTCTTCTGATCTGCATAGTGTTTGCATAGTAAAATCTTTTTAAAGTTATTCGTTTTATTATATTATAAATAGAATATATTATATTTTATTTAAATGATTTTGCTTTAAATATGGATAAAATCAGATTAAAGTAAATCAATCTGGACCATTCATGAGTTAGTTCTTATGCAATCTATTTTTCTATAAATGAAGCTCATTCCTTCATTATTTCTTACGAATTCAATTTGAAACTCTAGAGAGAGAAATTATAGAAGTTTATAGAAAGTATTTTGCTCCTTCCCTACTCTTATATTTGGTTTATTTTACGGTAAGGAATATTATTTCTTTTGTATTTATGAAGAGAACTTACATTATTCCATTCTTTATTATTCTATTTGGAATAACCAAAGATATCTGCGGACTACCTATACTTGGTGACATTCTTTTATTATTCCGTCTTTATTATTATTTTATTGGAATATCCATGCATGCGTTTACGTGGGACTGGTTCCGTCTTTATTATTATTACATTGGGACATCACATGCGTGCGTTTCACGCTTGGGACCGCTTCCATCTTTATTATTATTACATTGGAATATCATGTATGCAATGCGTTACGTCGGACTGGTTCCGTCTGTATTATTCATTTGGAACATCACTTTGCGGTCTTGCAATTTACTTTGACACGGTTCCGATTACTTATTATTCTGTTGGAATAACTCATCATCTTAAAGTACCGCATGCATGGTGATTTCTTTTGTTATTCCATTCGTTATTATACTCGGTTGGTTAAAGTTTTGACTTCTATACTCCATGAAATTAGTGGAATATCCTTGATATTTGCGCTTCATCCAAAGATATCTTTTCGTGGAAATATTCTTACGAGCATTCTTGAATTTTACTCTACAAAGCGATATCATGTTGACAATTTGGACGTTATTAGTTTCTAGATAAATTAATTCTTGAACTTGTTTTATTGAATTCTTATATCATTGTCATCATCCTCATGTTTATATTATGTTGAAAGTCATACGTGTTTTGTAGTGCATAGATGGACTTGGTATGATTATGACGAGGATTATTCGGTGTAATCATGACCGTAATGTTACAAATGATGTGGAAAAAGTCCTCATTGGCCCGTAGTGCATTGATGGACGATTGTTGGCATAATCATGACCATTAATGAATACACAAATATTCTTAGCAAGTAGAGCATGGATAATTATGGTCGTGATACTAAAGAATCTCCTTGGTAGTAGTGCGGGGGTGATTCGATGATGTGGATTATTTATTAAGTTGAGTCTCGATTGATAAAAGTCATGAAAAACCTTTTAAATCATAGAAGATAGTAGATTTTATTCTCTTCGACTCTTCTAATGGATTGCTTGTTCACTATGAGTTAAACTTGATGTTTGTTATATTTTATCGGTTTAACAACTTTGTTGAAGGCTAATAATAATTTATTCTCGCATTATCTAAGTCATAATATTTCTTCTTTGGGCTAGTTGAGCTCACCCTTTCTTCACTTTGTTCTCTTGAAATGAGAATATAAATTTGGGGACGAGTGGGGAGCGGAGTGATGGACCGGATGATAGTATTAGTAGTCCTCACTATTACATTAAATAAAGTGTGACAATAAATGTAATGAGGACTTATTACGAGTGGATATTGTCTAGAAGGCGGTATTTGTATTAAAACTCATGACTCTTTTGTTGTATATTAAAGATTGTATCACGTATTCTATACCATGTATTTGGCGACTCAGAATATGTGATGTATACCTATTTTGGGGGTGTCACAGTTAAACCCTAGGGAGGTAAAACCTAGCAGGGCTCTTTCTTTGTACATATTGAAAATCTTCTAAAAATCTTTTCATAGCTTGCCCAATATTTGTTTTCTTATTTTTTACGGAAATTAAAACAAGAAAGATCATCAAATATTACCAAATAAAATTCAACCTAATAAAATCTTTCTTTTGGTAATCTAAATCTTTCATTTTATCAAATCAAATCTTAATTTTATTTTGGAAATAAAATTAAATTTTTCTTTATTTGATTTTGAAGACAATATCCTTCCTTATCATTATTATTATTTAGAAAGAAAAGATTAAATTTCAAAATTTCTTTTTATTGGGAGTAAAAATCAAATCTTTTCTATATTTAGAAAATAATATCTTTATATATTTCTATTTAAAAACAAAATCAAATATACTTATCTTTTGGTAACCAGATTGAATCCTTTCCTTAATGGAAAAAGAGTGATTGCTTCTTTTTCCGTTGTAAGTATATTTTGGGGGGCTATACATGTATTCATATATATGCATCTCCCAAGAAATTCAGGCCTCCTTTTCTATCTTGCTTCATTTTGGATTTTCTCTCTTCCTATGAGCCAGGAAGATCATCAAGGGAGCAATAAGAAGAATTTCTTCCATCCGAGCGAGAGGTAACAAAGAGGATTCCTCCCTATAGGGGCGAACCCTAGGGGTTAAACCCTATAGAGTCGAACCCTATGGGGACCCGAACCCTTAGGGTTTCATTCCTTCTTATCGTCTTCACTGTTCAATTTGCTTACTTGCATGCTTTCTTTCGGATTTCTCTTAACTTGCTTCTCTATTTCTCTTTTTCATTTGAGGTGCAATTGTAGTCTTTCTTTGTTTATGAGCCCCATCAACTTGATCATATCTTGGTTTTTCCTCGAATTCATAAAAAAGGCTATAATTTTCACGTTGAAGAAGCATTTGTTCCAAGCAGTTGATTTGTGGAGTAACAGGACCTCAAAGGAATAGAGGGGACAACCCCTAGGTGGTTGAACCTTATGAGGGGGGGCGGAACTCTAAGTTTTTTTCCGGGCACCTCAATCTTTCTTTTTTGTCTTAGAGCCCCATTACCTTGATTATATCTTGGTCTTTTCCCTCGGATAATAAAGAATGATTTGGCATTTTTTTGACAAAAACACGAAGGAATAAAAATCATCTGCATGCAGCGAAACCACCCCAGGTGGCCGAACCCTAGGTGGACGAACGCTATGGGGCCGAACCCTAGGGGGAAATCAGCGGTTAGATGGAAAAAAATAAAGTTCGGGAGGAGTAGTTACTATTTTGAACATAACTTTTGATCTGTTTGGAGTTTCGGAGCCCATAATTTATCAATACAAAGCTAGCGACGAGCCCTATAAAATTTAAGGCCCTTGGCCATTCCATATACCATTATAAGTCCAAAAAAGGCTCTGAAGGATGGTTTTGGGTTGTCCAAAGTTTTTTTGAAAAATTTTGGGAAATTTTTCTTGCATGATTGTGATTCCTAACTCTTTCTGACATTATTTCTTCTTCTTTTCAGGTGTTTTTAAGCGTAAATCACAGACTTTCTTCTTTTCCGTGGTAAGCACTTCAAGTTCAAATGTTTTCCATGCCATCATTTCCTTGCTCTTTAGAGCCCTTATCATGATTTCTTTTTGCTTGCAGGCCCTCTTCGTTAAACATTCTGCAGACCCGAAAACCGCCAAGAAGGCCCCGTTTCTTAGTGATTGGGGAAGGGCTCCCCTTTTTGGTCCTTCCGACATCTTTTGGGAGCAAGTCCAGACTTATGACCGTACAACTTTTCCTCCGCTAGAGAAGGAAGGCTTGCTTCTATATGCCGTGACTTGTGGAGGTTGGGACGACTTTCCCCATTCCGATCGCATTTCCTGTAAGACCCCAACTTTTATGAATAAAGATTAATTTTTCTCGAAATATCATTTTTGAATATTAAGGTGTGAATTTTTTATAATATTATAGTTGTGGGTAATATTTATAAATTTTGCAAAGTAAGCAAGTTGTTATAAAATATTCGATTGGTCGGGAAATATTCAATTTAACGAGGGAATATTAAATGCGACGACACAATCATTGGTGGTCTCCTGGCGAAATTATTATCGGAGTTAGAAAAGCGACATAAATATCTTTTATAAAAATAAAAGCGAAAGTTTTACAGTTAAGCTGTTGAAATACCCGTTGATAAAAGTGCGATGTCGTGTGATTGCATAGTAGCACATGGTATTGTACATTATCTTGATTATTGATGCTTACTTGAGAAGTCACTCATTTTTTTTTTCAATTATTGCCAAAATAATTGTTGCGTAGTATCTCACGTTATTGATTCAATTATTGTCACAATATTTTATATTATTAAATCAATAATTGAGGCGACCACGATTATTCATATTATTATTTACATTATTGACGATGTACAGAAAGTTACATCGAGGAAAGGGTTTGGTCACCTAATCATGCGCATGATAGGAGAAATCCTTATCGAAAAAAGCCCTCTTTCACAGGAATGACACAGTTGTTAATATTGTGAGTTATAATATTAATGATAAAATATTAAAAAATGTGTTTTGTGAAAGCCAGTGAGTTGAGATAAATAGAGGGATTTTTATAAAGTATTTGTTATAAATTTTGTTTATTATATAGACCCCATTTACCCATTTTTCAAAATCACAGGAGAAAGTTATCTCAATTTTCTGCTTTTTATATATATATATATATATATATATATATATATTGTTAGAGTTTATGTCCTAGAGGCTAATTATTTGATATAATTGCTTAACATTTTGATATTATATTTGATTGAATAAATGAATGAATGATTTTATTATGGTTTTATTTTCTTTGCGTTAAATAAATGTTAACATAATAAAATTCCTTAGAATAGTGATACAAATTATATAGTTTCAATTATGTGACTTGAACATGAGATTATATAATTACAATTAGTATCATTGCTCTTAAATGTCCCTAGTCGAGTATCAATGTTGATAGGACACCAATGATGCATTGAGACTAGTATGTGGATTGACTGATGACCAAATCTCATTGGTCATAAATATATGAGATATTAAGTCAATGTATAGGTATGTGTTAGAGAATGATGTACTGGACAAACCCATCATGAGAATTCTATGTGGAGCATCGAAGTGTCATTAGCGATTCTCATAGTGACAATGATGTAATGGTCCTTCAACCTGAAATCACTATATTACTACACGAGAATTTATGTACTTTGATATCATCAAAGGTCACCTTTAATAGGGTGGACTATAAAGGTGATTATTGGGTACATCATGAATCATGTGATAAATATGAGTGATCTAGATGGAATTTAACCTTCCTATTTATTAGGGGTGATATCCATAGGCCTCTTGATTGAGTAGGACTATGAAATGCATGACCATGCTCAAATAGTGATTTGTTTCATATAGTACTACTCATTGATCAAGAAAACTTAAATTAAATTATGAAGAGTATGACATATTCCATGACTCGAGTTTAATCTAGGATGTCGAGGTTAAAAGGATTAAATTACATTGAAACATTGGTCACGGAAAGGTTGTATCGAATCATCGATTTTATTATTACTTGGGTAGAAATGATGCATTACTAGATGCCGCTCACCGCATTTATAATTTTATAATATAATTTTAAAATTATTACCAGCGTAATAATAACCTATAGGGTCACACACATAGAGCGTAATTAAAAGGAATTAATTTAAATTGAAAAGATTTAAATATGTCAATATGATTGATAGTATTTAAATTACGAATTTAAATTAATAGGATAATTTATATATAGATATATTAATTAAGTAAGACTTAATTAAGATATATATATATATATATATATAAATTCAGATTTTAAAAGGGTTTTGATTAATCCCTTTTAACCGCTATATATATATAATATGTAGCAGTCATTTTAGGGTTAACGAATCATAACCTAAAACCCTAGCCGCTCTTAGAGAGAGACTAGAGAGAAATTTTGAAAATCCTTTCCTTTGGTGGCTAGTACCACAGAACCCTTTTATTGCAGAATCGTAAGACGGTTCGTGGACGTTCGTGTGGATACCGTAGAGACGTAGTTCATTCGGATTGCGTTGGAGATTCGATCGCATCAATTCCAGCTTCATAATCGGTATAATCTCTTACACACTAAATTAATTTCTATTTCGCATGGATCCTGTTTGGGTTTCAGATTTTGTTTTGTTCAATTTATTTTTCGTTGTGCATTGCTTTGATGTGCCGAAAACCCTACAGTGGTATTAGAGCTACTTGCGTGAAACGATTAATTCAGATTACGTGTTTTATTGTTTTCGATATATATGATATGTGATGATACAATTTTACCGATCTGAAATTGATTATATTGTTTTAGATATATATGATATATGATGATACAATTATACCGATCTAAAATTGAATATATAATATTCTGTATATAGGCATGTTCTGGTATTATGAATATCAGTAATAGATATACATGTATATTATGTTACATTAATTGTATCTTAAATGGCGTAATAACAGTATACAACTTCTGTTCTAATTGGATTAGAAGCATGAATATTCGGTTTAATATGATTAATTAAAAATGGACATATATGATATGTACTGAGTGTATAGTTATTATGGGTGTTTTGGTGGATTAAAATATATGATTCTGAAACTATTTTAGAGATTCGTATGGAAAAATTCTCTGTCTGAGAATGGTCACCGGTAGGACCCACCGCCGGTGGAGACCCCCATGGACCCCCCGTCAGAGTGGCCGACGATGGTCGTAACCCCAATATGTTATATATAGTTTTTTTAATTATATATAAAATGTTATGTGCTTATTGTGATATGTATGGTACATAGTTATGACCTTTTGGCCCATAAGTTAGTGGTTTTTGGTTTTGAAATACGGCTTGCATGTCGTGCCTTTCTATAAATACTAATGTAATATTCTCTTCTCATCTAAATGCCCTCGAATGTAACTCGAGTTTTCTTTATATCATGTAATAATCTATAATCGATGAAGATGACAGGATGGAGAACACGATGGAAAGATGATGATAGAGAGGAGGAACTTGCATGAGGAAGATCCAAGGAAGCTACTATTTTGAGATCTTTTACCACCTTAGATTGACCTTCAATCTTTCATTAGCTTGAAAAGACTGACAGTGGATTGGGCCATAACTGTGACACATTTAATTTTGCACTTTATTTATGCTTGTATGCGATATGATATGATAAATAATGTGCATGCTTAATAAGATTAAAATTGGTGAGATCTAAATTAATTTATAAAATCCCTCATTAAATTATTAAGTCTAAATCAGATGTCTTCCAATGAATAACACTCATCAAGACCTTGATCAATGGATGTAGGTTTGCCAAAGCAAAGTATCCTATTTATCTAGGTAAGATGCGATAGGATAATTGTGATATCCAAACTTTTAAAATCATTAGGCCCGACTTAACTAAGTTATCTCAATAGGATTATGGACTTAGAGGCATGGAGTTTGGTAGGTACCATTAGATGGACTAGAAACAAATATTGTTTACCAAACTATCCAAGAGTTATATATGATATAATTAACAAAGGGTTGTCTACCTAAATAATTGTGTTTTAAGAGATTAGCCAAAGCTAACTTAAGGCATAATGAAATATGGATCTTGGCTCACTAGAAAGATTTAATAGAAAATGCTTTCCGAATTAATGGTGAGGGCTACTAATTTGAATAAAATAGTGGGAGGTATATTTTGAATATACTATTATCAATTACATAATATTAACTCTTCAATTTGACTTATTATTTTTTGTAGTTATAAATTATAGATATCAATGGAAAACAACAACAACACAAGTAGTCTTTCACTACGATCAGTCCTTGAGAAGGACAAGCTGAGTGGAATTAATTTCCTTGACTGGCATAGGAACTTGAGGATTGTCCTCAAACAAGAGCGCAAGCTATATGTCGTTGATGGGCCCATTCCTGCAGCACCAGCTGTCACTGTACCATGTGCGGAGCATAATGCTTACAAGAAGCATCAAGATGATGCTCTGGACGTGAGTTGTCTCATGCTAGCAACCATGAACGCTGAGCTTCAGAAGCAACATGAGTTGATGGATGCTTATGAGATGATCGAGCATCTTAAGAAATTGTTGAAGGCATGCTCGACGGGGAGAGGTATGATACAAGCAAGGCATTGTATCAACTGCAAGATGGGTGAACGTGATCCAGTTGGTCCACATGTCTTTGAAAATGATTGGGTATATTGAGTACCTTGATAGGTTGGGTTTTCCAATCACTCCGGAAGCCCAGACTGATCTTATTTTGCAATCCTTGAACAACAGTTACTCTCAATTTGTTATGAATTATCTTATGAATGAAATTGAGAAACCCCTTCTTGAGTTGTTGAACATGTTAGAAGCGCCGAGAACAACATGAAAAAGGCAGGACCCGCTCCCATAATGATGGTGCAAAAGGGGAATGCTAAGGGAAATTGGGAAGGCAAGAAGAAGATAGGATCTAAATCTGGTGCCAAACCCAATTCTAAAACCAAACAGGCTTTAAAACCTAAAGGTGGGGTGGCTAAAGAAGGTGAGTGTCACTTACATGTGGAAAACTTGGACCTTTGAAAGAGGGCTGTCATGCTTATTTGGAAGATGTGAAGAAAAGGAAAGGAAGTCGACTTCTAATTCAGGTATATATGTTATAAGTCAAATTGTCTACTTTACATCATGGGTATTGGATCTTTGGATGTGGTTCTCACATTTGTGTTAATGTGCAGGAACTTCGAAGGAGTAGAACTTTGGAAAAAAGAGAGGTTGACCTGCGAGTTGGGAATGGAGCAAAAGTTGTTGCACTGGCCGTAGGAACTTATTATTTATCTTTACCCTCTAGGTTAGTATTAGAATCAGAGGATTGTTATTATGTGCATGCTATAAGCAAAAACATTATTTCTTTTTTTTGTTTGGACAAGAAAGGTTTTTCATTTATAATAAAGAACAATCGTTGTTTGTTTTACTTAAATGATATTTGCTATGGTGTTGCACAATTGTTTAACGGTCTTTAAATTCTTGATTTAGAAATGCTATCTATAACATAAATATAAAGCGATTTAAATCAAATGATTCAAATCAAGCATATCTCTCGCACGGTCGTTTAGGCCATATAAATGAGAAACGCATATCAAACTCCATAAAGATGGGTTTTTGGATTCATTTGATTTTGAATCATATGAGAAATGCGAGTGTTGTTTATTAGGTAAGATGACTAAAGCCCATTTCACTTTGGACACTGTGAGCGGTCTAGCGATGTATTGGGACTTATACATAGTGATGTATATGGACCCATGAGTTCGTTAGCAAGAGGTAGGTTTTATTACTTCATTACATTTACTGACGACTTCAGTAGATATGGGTATGTGTATCTTATTGAGACACAAATCCGAATCCTTTGAAAAGTTCAATGAATTCAAGAATGAAGTTCAAAACCAATTTGGCAAAAGCATAAAAGCCCTTCGATCCGATCGAGGAGGTGAATACTTAAGCCAAGACTTTGATGACCTTCTAAAGGAGTGTGGTATTATATCACAGCTCACTCCACCTTGAACACCACAATGGAATGGTGTATCTGAGAGGAGGAATCGTACCTTGTTGGACATGGTATGATCAATGATGAGTCATCTGAATCTTGTAATAAGCTTCGGGGTCATGCCACAGAGGCAATTGCATTCACACTTAACCGTGTTCCTACAAAGGCGGTTTAGAAGACTATATATGAGATGTGGGGTGGGAAGCGCCCTAGTATGTCATTCATGAAGATTTGGGGTTCATGAGGCGTTTGTTAAGCGTCGGATTCTAACAAGCTCGATCCCAAATCGACAAAATGTAATTTTGTGGGATACCTAAAGGAAACAAAAGGGTATTATTTCTACAAACCTTACGAGAACAACGTGTTTGTTGCTCGAGATGGTATTTTTCTAGAAAGAGAATTTGTCTCTAAAGGAAACGGTGGGAGGAAAGTAGAACTTGAAGAAATTCGAGAACCACAAAATATCATTGAACCTGAGTTGGAACGTGAGCAGGAACCACAAGATATTGTGGAAAGTGAGCCTGCTCAAATTACACAAGGCATTCATAGATCACGGTAGGACACGCCAAGAGCACGAGAGATATTATGGATATCTTGTGACTCAAAAGCAGCGATGTGATGCTCATAGATCGGGGATGAGCCTACTTCTTACCAAGAAGCTATGAATGGACCAGATTCGAGAAATGGCTTGAAGCCATGAAATCGAGATGGATTCCATGTATACTAACTAAGTATGGACTTTGGTTGATCCACCCAAAGGGTAAAACCAATCGGTGCAAGTGGGTTTTCAAGAAGAAAGCGAGCGTGGAT